>BMAW01020849.1:207740-327535 GCA_019974015.1 Nephila pilipes | reverse complement strand
TACATTGAGTTATAAGAATAATTATTTTCGATAAAAAAGAAAATGAAGAACTAAAAGTAGCTCAATAAAGAAGTTTTTCATTCATTGTAAATAACAAGAGTACTTCAAATGAAATACACTGCATAAAAATAATGCAGTAATTATATAAACAGAATATAATCAGCTACAAGAATACAACAATAAGCTTAATGGAAACAATAATTATGAGGATGGTGTATGTATCTGCATATTTTGTTTTTCTTATCAAAACAATCTTATATTAAAAAATCGACAAATTAGCGATATGCTACGATCAATTTAAATCCAAAACTTCCTTAGTAAATATGTTATGTGTTTTGAAATAGGGCAATCCATAATGTAAATGGTTTAATCAATAACAATTTTATTACTTTCTAGAATAAATATAAACTTTTTGTGTGATTAATATATCTAAATTTCCTAAATGCGAAAAAACACTCGTGATTTATTTTTGATCTCTACCCTCCAAACTGTGTGTGAGCTATTCTTTGAAAGTGTTGGGAAAATTTTGCATAGATCCCCGATAGAGAAGCCCTTCAGATTTGGCCTTCTAATAAGAAATCAGGGTCCCGTGGAAAGTCGTAAGGTCATTCGTTGCAAAGACAAGGTCACCAAGCTTTGTCAGCTTGAATGAAAAGAATGTTTGAATGGTCAAAGCTCTGCTGGGCGGGATGCCTTCTAAAAACTTGGATTTCTTCGAAGTCATACGGCTGTATCATACAAACTTGACAATGTATTTATTTCGAGTTTACAGAAATCTGGGATTTCTTTTACTCGGTATGAGTAATATAATATGAAAAGAAAAGCCACAAAAAAGTCGCCGAAGGCGACGGCCGAGTTTTCGTGTGGACGAGAGCGAGGATTAGAGGTTTCAGTCCTCGGAATTGGCTGTATAATGATTGTATCCTTTCGAAAATTTCGACAGTGGAGTATAGTAGATATTAGTGACCTTGTTTTGATGTGTGGGATATAAACGCATATTATAATAGCTAATTCATATTGAATTTTGTAACCCCCAAGAATATTTTTTATAAACAATTTACGCAAATTTGTGTAAAAATGTATAAATGCTCTCAACGGCTTTAAAAAGACGATGAGAAAAGTGACTGAAATAATCACATTTCATCACGACTGCCTTCTAGGTTAGTATTATATTAAATCTTATATGTTCACTGTCTATGGGAATATATTTTGTTAATTAAAGTATAAAGTGTTGCAGACAAGACAAAATTCTACTAGATAAAACATATTTAACGAAGAGGATGTAAAATGCAAACCATGACCCAAGTTGCACTCGGAATATATTCTCGGTATGATTTCATTTTTTTAAACATTAAATTTTTATAATACAGAGAACTTTTTTGCACTGGTTTTCATTCAATATCAGTAAAAAAGGGTTTATTATTTTAATACTTCATGTAAATAATTTTTGGAGTTACCTTATCACTCATCCAACCCCTCCTCTTATTTTAGAGAGGAGAATATACTTAAAGTAAAAACCTATTTTTAATCATCAAACGGATACATTTTTTCACATAAAAGCTACTTTTTCATGTTTGAATTTTAAGATTACTGACTTATTTTCAAGTAATTAATGATTAGTTATACTTTCAAAAATTATTTAAAAATTTTATTACCATTTCATTTGTGTCATTCGAATATTTATTTAATTTTTTCTAAATTGTGCTGTTTTAAAGGCCTGCGTGGTTACAGGTTACATGCAACATTTAGTCGTTTTACAGAAATTTTTTAAGGAAACATTGAATGTGTTGATTTAAAAATTAAAACATGTATATCATATTAAAAAAATCGCATTGCAAAGTACAAAGCAAATGCTAAAAGCCATTGTATTATTTAAGTACTTTTAATATAATTATATCTGGATTTTTATAACCTATTTATGTTGAATGATGTTCATTTTCAACAGCTCCTCTTTAAAAAATAATAGTTTTTAGAATTAAATTTATTATTAGTACTAGTAATTAGAATTTATTCCGATATTTCATATTGCTGTTTCATTCAAAGAACAAATATTTTGTTAAGCTTTGTTAATAATAGCATAAATTGAAACTTTGAGAATAGCCATTACATTCCCAACAAAATTCTACATTCATAAATTTAAGGATACCATTTTTTTTTTTTTTTTTGTAAAATTATTTTCAACAAGAAAGATAATTTATGTATTGATTTTATGAACTATTGTTTTTCAAACCACTATATGAAAAACGATGTAAATTTCTAAATCTGTTGATATTTAGTGAAATAACAAGCATGGAATCAAATGGTTGATTAAGTTACTCAATTCGTATGAAATTGACATTTCATAAATACCTTTTATGTGTTTGATTCTGGATTCCATTTATTCAAAGAAAATCTGCTCCTTTCTACAATAATTAATTAATGTTTTAAAATTAGTTATCTTTATTTTCAACTTTCTAATATGTTATTTCAAAATAGGTTTTATATCTCCCTATTGGTTTATATAAAAAACTTTTCTGAATAAAAATCTACATTCTACTGAACAATTTTAAATGTTTGATTTTCACATTACTTTCGTCTTGTATTATAATATTTATTTTATGACTTTTGTCTCTTTCAAGGGCCGCGATCAGTCGTGGGTGCAATCCTGATGATTACTGTATATGAAACGAAATGAAATCTCAAAGTCATTAAGTGGAATTGTGTGGAAGATAGGGAAATTCAAGTTAGGATACCAGCTGGGGTGTTTCATCTAACCATGACTCAAAGTTATAAAGTCTAGGTCTAGTGTCAAAAGCCCTTACGTAACGGGACTCTAAAGGGAAATTAATTTTTTTTTTAAATTTCTTTTTCCAATAAGTGTTTTCTATTGAATAAATATTATTCCCTACTGCTAGTTAGATTTCATCATTTTGCTTGTGAAATGTCTTTTAAATTTTCATAATGTAAGGAAAGTTGAATAAGGACATTCATTTGACAGCCCAAGGAGTAAACATTTAATTTTTTATCTGTGGTTGTAATGTTTATTTAAAACAATTACTATAGTTACTTTATTTAATTTGAACAATTTAATTGGTTTATGTATTTTTGAACCTAACAACATATTTTAATGCGCGTACGTCTCGTTTACTATATAAAAATTAGTAATACAAAAATTTGATTTTGAGATACTTAAATGAGTTTATTAATTCATTAAAATTTCAAACAAGAATGTCTTAGTGAACAGATCAATATTTTTTTACTTGTTTTATTGTTTGCTAAGTTCTACATGTAAAATGCTATATTAATTGAATTTTTCTGTTCTTTTTTTTTTTTTTTTTTTGTATATAATCTGATATCAGAATTTATAAGCTTTGAAAATAATTTTTTATTAACAGGAATGCACGAGGAGAGATATATTATTCAGCTAAATGGGTGTACGTATTTGCATTTTTTTTAGTAATAAGATTGAAAATTGTAGCCGTTCTCTGTCAAATAATTATAATTAATTAAAAAAAGAGACTAAGTTTAGTAACTTTTACAGGTAGGAGTAAAAACTATTACGCTTTTTTATTGTAAAATGTATACATATATATAAAATTGTTACATGATAAATAAATTTTTTATTTAAATATTGATCATTACAAATTAATTTAAATATGTAATTTTTTTCAGATTTAAGGATCTTAACCTTTTCTAAGTATTTTTCTAATAATTTTTAATTTGATACTATAAAAAAGAAACCATGTAACGATACTTTAAACTTTGAAGTAATTTCTAGAGATATTAGTGTATTAAAAATATTAATCTCAACATCTCCTATAAATAAAATAAAAAAAAAGTTCAATGCAAAGTTTTGCAAAGGACAGATTTAGTCACTCAAGGTGTGCTTTTTTTTATACTTGTTTTTAAATTACTCAATTAAATATAAGAATTAAAGTAAATGAAGGAATATCGAGAAATGGACAATAGTAGACTTTTCCAATATTAAAATTAAAGGAAACGATAAATTATTAAATTGAATATATTTAAGCTAAATGTAATTAAAATTGAAGCAAATGATTAAAAATTGAAAAGTGATCTGGTACGCCAAAACGCTCCACCTAAAACAATAGCCCCTTAGGTGGCTAGTAAATAATACTAATGAAATGTACTTAATTTGTTAAAAAAGAATATTAAATTTTTGATACGGAAACGTGAGTTAAATAGAACCTAATAGCCTTTTTTTTTTTTTACATTCGTTGGATAAATGGTAGTAAAATATTTCTTGATTACATTTCCATTGCTGGCTTTGTGAATGGTTCTGATAAAACAGTTCTCCATCGCTCCTTTCGAAAAATCCTATCTACAACGAGTTGAGCTCTTTTTCGATAGTTAAGAACTTCCGAGTTAATAATAAGCGAGTTATTTTCAACATTATCGTTTGATGGATATCAGCAGCAAAATAATTTCCCAATGCTGTTCACTAAAGATAATTCCTTCCGGCAAATATTTTTTCCTTTATTTTAAGTCACTTTTTTTTTCTGAAAATTTATAAGTAGTGAAAAAAAATGGAAGATTTTGTGTTAAGACAATGTACTTTGTTATATTTACTTTAAAATAACATCTTTCACTATTAATTCTAGTTTTTTTTTTTAATTGTTCAAGAGATTAGATGTTATACATTAAATCAGTTGCAAATAAATACAATTAAACAAAATTTAGTAGAATATTTGATCCTTCCGAAGAATACAAGGCTAATTTTTTCAGTAATTAAATGATAAGCAAGAAAAAAGTAATTTCATTGTTAATAATAAAAACAGATTTTAGATAATAAAAAATTACTTAAATGACATATAATCTTGATTCTTAAGCAACAATCTATTCTAGTACTTACGGTAATAACAAAAATCATTCAAATTTTTACTAACTTTAATTTATTTCTGTTCGAATCAAATTACTTTAACCTAACTTCTATTTACTTTTATTACATAATTAATTTAATTCTTCAAATAGGAAAGCAATTCTTTAAGAATATTTCATAATTAATAGTAAAAAAAAAAACAACAGATTTTAGACATTAAGAAATTTTGGAAATTACTTAAAAATGACTTGTAATCTTGATTCTTAAACAACTATCTTTTCCAGTACTTACGATAGTAAAAGTCACCCAAATTTTTACAAACTTTAATTAATTTTTTTCTATTCGAAACAAATTACTTCAACCTAATTTCTATTTACTTTTATTACATAATTAATTTATTTCTTCAAATGGGTAAGCATTTCTTTAAAAATATTTTTCGAGCGGTTCACTGTAATAAAGGCTTATTTAAAAAAATCAAAGGAAACTCATATGAAGAACAAGAAGATGGCTGGAGCGCAGTTTAGACGATAACACTTTTCAGAAAACAAGATCGTTTGAATGATGGTAAATGTCCAGAAAAAACAGTGTATTACTACGCAGAGAGTTTGTCCCGCGAAAGGTTGCTACAAACTGGTTTCTCCCAAGGACAACGCCTTGGCGATCAGCCTTTAACTAGAAATTAGGATTGGCGGGGAAAAATCTTCAACCCCGTAAACTGAAGGATCCCCGCATTTTTACTGTTCTATGTGATGCATGTGAATAACTTTATTTTAATTATTTCAATATTCTGGTTCGGTGTCTATTGAAAGATCAAATGATATTTACACCATTTTAAAAATTCCTATGAAGGTATTTCCCCTCTTGACTTTTCAATGAAACTGCTATGTTTAACAACTGATTAGCTAAATGTTATCATTTTAGAGTAAAAAATGCTGTGATTAATCAATTTCGTTGAACTGATAGATTAATTTAATGCTAGTAGATATATCAATCACGTGACAATGAAAGCAAATATTTTTTTCGCTTATTTCTAGTGGAAACAGTTATACAGTTAAAATTCACCTATCTTCTCCTCGTGGCGCTCAAGCGGTGTATTTTGTGTATAAGTCATACGAAGTTGTAAGAAAAGGTTAGTTTTAATTTTATACGTTATTAAAATATATATAAAAATTTTCAATAATTTTGTATTTTATGCGAATGATATTTTTTATAATGTAGAGAAATGTAAATGTTATAATGTGTGCTATGAAATTTGTTTCTTATGAATTAGGGTTAAGGAAGTACTAAGTTTTGTTTGAATTAACATTTCGTATAAATTATTTCATATGTAACGTAATATATTTTGGCGACATTGGAAAATATACGCTTATTTATACATAGGTGAATGATTAAATGAGTATTATTAAATCTATAAAGAATGGGAAGTGCGCTTTTCACATTAGATACGTAAAACAATAGAGAATTTATAATTTATTTAGTGTATATCAAGAAAAGATTATATTAAATGTTTTATACAACTGGGAAGTTCCATTTGATTCGTAGAAAGTGATGAAAATTAAATATTCAATTAAGTGGAAACTTCTGAATTAAGTTGCTGCAACAATTGCACTATGTTTCCATAATGACAATTTTTGACCTTATAATCTACGGTATCTTACTGTAAATACTTGGTATACTATTCTAAGGAAGAATGGATTTATAAATCTGTTGTATTCAAATGGTACATTGTCTGTTTTGATTTTGAAGCTTCCAAAATATTGCTTATGTACTTTGTAAAATGCAATGGCTTATGGGCATGTTACAAAATAATACTTGGTGTGCAACGAAAAATTTCCAATTTCTGATTATTGCATGCTTTCATCCCGAGACCACGTTATTTTATAATTTACTCTTTTGGTTTACTTATGTCCTCATATTAGATTTATAATGCCGAATAAAATCCCTCAATAATTTATTTACTTGTATAAATTATGGTGAATGACTTTTTAAAAGCAATTCTTATTCTGAATAAAGTTATTGGAATGAACATTTTATTCAATTGTGTTGCTCCTTTGAATAACTTATAAATTGCATATGTCATTTATTTACTAGGAATTTTAACAATTTTTTAACTTAGCGTTATTTGTGTAATCAACAATTTAAGTAGTGTTATATTGTCTGTATAGTTTGCTATACTTAAGTGTATTATCACTAGGTTTTAGTTGTTATGTTTAGGTGGTTGACTTCAGATGAAATATTTGTGTTGTATTGTTCCTTTTAAATTAGCTTGAAAGTTTTGTCTTGCAGCTGATCAACATGTTGATGCCCAAAGCTCATCGGATTGCTATATATGAATATCTCTTCAAGGAAGGTGTATTAGTTGCAAAAAAAGATTTTAATTCACCTAAGCATCCTGAAATTGAAAATGTTCCAAATCTTCATGTTATTAAGGCTCTTCAATCATTAAAATCTAAAGGTCTAGTGAAAGAACAATTCGCCTGGCGCCATTATTATTGGTATTTAACCAATGAAGGTATTCAATACCTTCGAAATGTTTTGAATTTGCCCCCAGAAATTGTTCCATCAACTCTGAAGAGACAAGTTCGTCCTGAAACTACGAGACAGAGGCCAAGGGGTAAGTAATCATCTTGTAATCAGTATTAAATAAAAAGTGAAAGTTAAAAGTTACTTCAGATATTTTTCATAATGCTGGACAACATGATTGTTGTAAAGGAAAATTATGATTCATGGATGTATCATTTTGACTTGTGTAACACTTCGCCAACATTTTTTACGAAGGGTGTTAGGAAAAAAAAAGATTAAATTTTAATGCAATCGATTCATTTTAAATAAAAGAATTTGAAGGAAATATAAATTTAGTCTGATAATCATTTATTAAAATTTTATAATATTAGGAAAGTAAATACATTCCATTACACACCTAGACCTCTAATTTAGTGTGACTCAATATTTTAATGGTAAATGATGAGTCAAAAACTATTGTTTTATATTACAGGCTAATACTGCAAATGATATTGCGCAAGGAAAGGAGGGAATTTTATTGCATGGTTTTTTCAAGAGATTTTTTATGACATTCATAGAGTTAAATGATTTTGGTTTCGAAGATGTTTATGAAGGAGTTCAAGTGAAACCAATATCTGTTTGAATGGAGGAATAATTGATGTTAAGGCTTTCGGACACTTTATCCAGGAATTCCTTAATATTGCGCTTTATATTTAAGGATTCGTCTGAAAAATTGGATCGAATTGGTAGCTTGGCTACATGAAATTTTTTTGTCTGGAGACAAGTAATCAAAATGGTAACCCTTCATATTTTTTCGCAGCCTTAAATTCATTTTTTACACTAGATTAGATCTGATTATGACTTATCGAGTGTCGTAAATTATGAGAATGGGTCGTCCTTTGAAAGCATTCAAAATGCTTGTAAAAAGATTGGCTTCGGCAGAAGAAGTAAATTTTCACAATGTAATAGGTATTTTAAATTCAATTGAATTCCATCGGGAAAGTTGCATGGTTTGTTTAATAAATGTGGTCATCAATCATTTTTCCACCTATGGATGTATATGACCCTTCAGAGTAAGGTCAATGATTTTTTCATCAAGTTTCTGTTTTTTATGGCAAAAGAAAGAATATCAGTTTAAAAATGTATTAGAAAATGGAATGAAATCAGTTGCAAAGTAGGAATATGAATATCGTGAGAATTTTTTGGTAAACATGGTGTCATTGAAAATCGATCATTTTGAAAATTTTTGTTTTCCTGAAAGGAAGAAAAAAATTTAAGAAAGAATTTGTAATTGAATTGAACTGGTTTCGAAGCAGCAGGTTGAATTTTGTGGGATTAGTAACAATTTTTCTGCTGATGAATATGACAATAAGGCCAGTAAAATTATACCATTAGTTTTGGAGTGTTTTTTTATGCAATGCATTTTCATATTTCATTATTACAACTGCAAATCTTATAGAATTGAAGTTCTGACAACAGACTATCTTGTTCTAATTGAAACAAAAACTCAAATTAAAAATGGAATTACATTAATCTTTCAAAAATGCTTATTTAATGCTATTTCATTTTCCCATCATAATGCTTTGTTCATCCTATTTCCTATGTATTACAAATTTATTATGCTATAAATATGTTTGCAGTCATACTTCACTAATTACTACAGGACCTTCAGTTAAAATGCCATTTTTCTTTCTAAGTTTTTCTTCCACTATACGATGCCATCTTTTATGTGCTTTTTGAAGGGTTTTAACCCTAGATTGCTATCCTTTGAAAAACTTACAGGAATGATACCCATTAGTCTCCTATACTAAGTGAACTTTGAAATACTTAAAAAAAAAAAAACTTTAAAGAAGTAAAGAAAAATAAACAAAAATATACTTGCAGATGATTTCATAATTCTGGATCTTAAAATAAATGGAAATCAATTTATTTTCAAAGCCATCTTTACAAATGTCTGCATAATTTTTGCCCCACATAGCTCTAGAACACGTTAGACAAAATTTGTGCTAATTATATGGGCAAAATGCACAATTTCTCCTTTCTTTTATTTTGAGATTGTTCTGCAGATTGAATGTCCTTCTCCAGATTTAAAACTTAGCATATAATTGTCCTTACTGATAGGGGCAAAGTTTGTGTGTTCAGACATTTCTTCATCCAGGGTGCAAGATCTTCGCTTAATTTTATAGCGAAAATTTTTCTCAATAAAGCTTTTTCGGATTATTATGTACATGTAGAATATATGCATTCACTATACTAACATCATCATCCCAAAAATACACAAAGAGGCCACCGACGTGTTTTACTACTACTACTTCATGATATGTTGTTACTCATCTGATCTAATGTGTGTATGGCCCCTTTTATTGAGTTTTAAAATTCTATATTTTCCAGTTTTTTGCTTTCTTGATTAACATTTGGTTTTTCATGGAATGTAGATAGAATGATACACTTATTTGGTTTTGTTTTATATCACAGAAGAGTTGGCATTTCGAGAACTTAACTGTACGAGTTGAGAAGGAATTTCTCTTTTGTTTTTCCTAAGAGTTCCTACAATTGTTAAGTTCATTGTCTTCATCAAAAGTTTTTCAGCTAAGGGTATTGAAGTAAACCAATTATTTATTGTAGTATTTCTATTCGTCCCTTAAATGCTCTTTGTTAATTCTTTGACAAAGTAAGATGCAATAGGAATACCTTTGGTCTGAGTATGAGAACCCAAATACGGTATTGTGTTAGCCATGTAGCCTGTTCCTACATCACACATCATTATTATTTTAATCCCATATTTGGCAGGCTTATTTGGTATGTTAATTCTAAAAGGACATCTTCGAAAAGCTAATAAATGTTTAATTAATAGTTAGTAGTAGTAGCAGCATACGATCTTGTTTTATAAGATTTCGTACATTTCTTGATAAATTCATAAACTTGTATCAAATAATTTACGTGAAACTAAATGATTATTTTTCATAGCCCCTCAGAATACCGATCTATTTGTCTGCTAATTTCAGAATTTGTATGTAAAACAAGCATCAGAGGAGTAAAAAATTTCTGCAAGTTTCTTTTGCTAAGTCCTTCGGGCCTTGGATAAATGGATATTGTGTTGCTTGAGTATCCAGGGGTATCTCACTTTCTTAGCCGTGATTAACGAAATGAAGCTGAATATAACCCCACCACACATCTTGAAACTTCTACTACACCCACCCACCGTCACCCCTGCTAATAGTCCACTGTATGCACTTTCCCATATTCTAATGAAAAAATTAAAGAAATAAATAACACATGTGTCCCTTGAACTACCATATGCACTTTTAAAGAGCCGTGGATTCTCAGTTCTGTTTCCCAATTATGCTGACATGACATTGGGCCTATGATAATAATCGGAGCTCTTCGTGTGCATGCGACGCTGGATTGGTAAAAGAGTGGAATTGTTTTGTCGTGCATGCAAAATATAAGTCGTTAAGGGTTTAATGCACTGTTAACCAAGAGAGAAGTGAGGACCTGTTTCATTTGTCATTCCACATTATGTAATAAAAGTGTTAACATTAAAAACTATTCTAATAGTTGATTAGGTGTACACTTATATTACAATATTACAAATTTATTTTTAATAAGGGTACAAGGGACATAAGGGAGAAAATAAAATGTGATATCAATATTTTAAAAAATTTTCCTATAGCTTAGGAATTTGTGTGCCTAATAATGATTTTTCAATTTTTTTATTGAACTATTAAAGTATTTTTTGGGTCGTGAAAAGTTTTTCTTTCCATTTGAGATGAACATAGATAGGATTTTTCAGATATATTTGTGTTTAAGTCCCGTTTTTCCAAAATACTTCATATATATTTGCAAGATATTTTTTATTTATCATATAGAAAATGCACAAAATATAATGAATCTAATTTTTGAATGATAGTATTATGTTTTCTTTGGAACATTTATAGAACTTTGTAATTTTGGAAATTTAATTTTTTTCTTTAACTCAGCATTACTTGTTCAAGGTTATCACATACCCACCTCCCCACTTTTTTCAATATTTCTTCATACCCAATCTTCTTGTAGATGACTCTAAGGTCATAACCTTGAAGAAGAACCAGAGAGATAATTCTAAAAATATATATTTGTTTATCAGCACTCCAGGTATGTCACACTCTTTGCAAGTTATTCCATTACAGTTTTAAAAATGTGAACATGTATCTAATTCCTTGTTCGATATGGCACATTTTTGGAATGAAGAAACACAGTATTTAAGGCATTTATTGGATACCGTATTTTTGGATGAAGGCTACAGAAGATAACGAAGAACCAGACAACATGGAATACAAGAGTAATCATGA
This sequence comes from Nephila pilipes, assembly GCA_019974015.1. Classification (NCBI taxonomy): domain Eukaryota; kingdom Metazoa; phylum Arthropoda; class Arachnida; order Araneae; family Nephilidae; genus Nephila; species Nephila pilipes. The sequence goes on along the minus strand of BMAW01020849.1, from coordinate 315,883 downwards.
TTCTGCTACAGAAATTTACTGACACTGTAAGATGACTTTGTAGAGTAGGATAATAGTTGTTTTATATGAAGGGATAAAGGAATAGTTTGGAAGATAAGAGAAATCCTTTTTGAACATTATAGTGTTGTCAAAAAATGTTATCACAAAACTCCCTAGAAATATATTTATTTCAAAAGATGTCTTTATGTTTATGGAAGCGTGGAATTTATTTATCTCCTGAATTGATTCAAATATTTTTGTAGGAACAATAAAAGATTCCTGAGAAAAGGATGTTAAAGAAACAAATGAAGCTGTAATAAAAGCATGTATTGGCTTGTTATATATTTGTGGTGTACATAAATCATCACTTGTTAACATGAAAGATCTGTGGGAAATTGACAGCACCAGAATCGAGATATTCAGAACAACTATGTAGCCAAACTGTTTCAATTTTCTTACAAGATGTTTATGCTTTGACAATAATTAGAACTTGTCAAAACAGAAAAGATCTAGATAAATTGGCCCCGGTTCAAGACTTTTTTGAAACATTTGTGGAAAAGTGTCAAAAATCATATAATGTTGGAGAATATGTTACTATAGATGAGAAACCGGAACCATTTAGAGGGCTATGTCCCTATCGGTAATATATGCCAAACAAACCAAGTATGGTTCTAAAAAGTTTTGCACTTGTCGATTCAAGAATATTTTATACGTGGAATATGGAAGTGTAGATTGGTAATCAGCTTAAAAGGTCATTTAAAGTAGTCACCATTACTTGCTTTTTTTAAAAAACATTGGACTTTTCACTAAATTTGAAGTTTTAATTTTTAATGCTTATTACCTTGTGTGTGATTCATGCTTTTAAAATCATATTATTTTAAATGATTTTAACAAATGTGTGGTGTAGCATAGCCCTGCATTGGGAGTAATTTGACTATTGATAACTGGTATATATCTTACCTACTGTCACAGGAACTTTTGCTGAAAAAAATAACTATTGTTGGGACCATGAGAAAAAGTAAAACTCTTCCAACATTTTTGGTTTAAAGGAACAGAAATGTTTATTCCTCCATATTTGGTTTCTGTAAAGAAACAATTGTGTCATATACATCCAAGAAAAATAGAAATGTTCTACTTTCAACAATGCATAATTATGATGCAATAGATCCATCAACAGGAAAATTGAAAAAGCCAGAGATTATCACATTTTATTATTTAACTAAAGGTGCAGTTGATGAAATGACTGCAACATATTCTACAGCTAGAAAATGTAATCGTTGGGCCATGGTTTTATTTTTTGCGTTATTGAACGTTGCAGCAATAATTGCTTGCATCCTTTTGTTCTCTACAAAGAAAGCCCCAACTCAAAATCAAACCAGATTTTTAAAATGTTTGGGATTTGTGCTTGTAGAACAAAAATAGGAGCCAATAGGTAATTCTTCCAAGAAACTCGGAAAGAAAAATTATGATCCAGCACTGAAGACATCGGACCACCTGCTAAAAAGCCAAAGTACTCTGTAAGAGAGGATGAATACCCTGATTTAAAAAAAAGATGAACTAAATTTATTTTTGAAAAGTGTGAAAAACATATGCATGAAACACATGTCCATGTATTTGCAGAATTTGTGAAAACTAAATGCAAGTGTTATTTATTTAATTTACAATTGTATTCTCCCATTTTATGGTTTTTTTGCAAAGACTCTGGGGTAGAAAACAGCAGTAAATGCCTTTTGGGTATGAGATGCCCTGCATTAGTAATTCTGTTTGTTTTCGTTGCACATGTAATGTTGGATTAATATAAAAAATTATTTCTTAAAATTTGGGTATTGTGTAGTGAAAAAATATTTTAGGTACACTATGTGCATTAGTACCTTATATAGAAGCATAATATATTTGGAACCATATTTTGTAAGTTTTCTTTTAAAATGGAACCTAAATTATATTTCAGAATTTTTTTAAAAAAACTTTTTTCTTGATTATAATGTTTTCATTCTTTTTTTTTTTTAAAAAAAAAAAAAAAAAAAAAAATTGGAATTTGTATTTTTTATTTATTTTTTTTTTTTTTTTAAATTTTATTTTTGTCTTTCGTTCAAACGCCTTTTTTATACCCAAATAAATGCAAAAGAAAGAAAATGTAGGAAATCCCTGAGTAATAAAAATCCTATAAAGTTCGTAGCTAAAATTTTCTCTATCTACATCTAATAATCTGAAATGTATTGCACAATTCAATTTTCTTGATGTAGCAACTTTTTTCCAAAATATACATAGGCAAAATGATGCGTCTTTTTACTTAGCTATTAGGGTTTTTTAGTGCCTCGTGATTTTGATTGTATTGGTGTGAGCACCAATACTTGGGTCATCAAAATTAATTGAATGGTTAGCAATAAGAAGGTTAAACCCTTCTTCAGTCAACAAGCACATCATAATTACATCATTTCCAACAATCTGAAATTATAGTCCCCAACTCTATCCATTCTTTAATTAACCCAATTAAAGTGTCTTGAGTGCGATCATGTACAGCCACAAAAAAAAAAAACTTTTCTCCAATTTGGCCCTCAACCCCCCCCCCCAACTCACTGGCCTTCAACATAATGCCATTTTTTGCATTTCCTTTTCTCAAATTTAGATTCATCTACTTCAATAACTTTGCCTATCCCTCCAATTTTGTTTGATGGCAATTTGACATGATATAATACTTGTTCATGAGTGAATTGATGCCTGTCTGCTAAAAGTTGCTGAAAAAAAAAAAAGCCCAAAACAACTTCAATATCACATGATGCTTTATCTTTTAATTCCCATTTTAGAGAAAAAAATTTCTAATAAATTAATTGAATTAAGAAAAATTTATGTGTTATACAAAGTGTAATATTTACATTAGGGAAATCATATGCAACTGCTCTAATCTGTGTGCCTTTTAATGTTAAAATTCTATTTATTTTGGTTTTTGCTGGTATTTCATGACATTAAAATGTGGTTACATTTTTAAAATTGCCTGTTTGAAAATGCACTTTTTCCATTTTCTTAAATTTGTGACTTGCCCTGCTATTATCTAGTCGCTAATGAATTTACAGATTATCTTAAAAATTTTAATGTGTTTTATTTAGTGTTTAATGTATTAATAATTAGTTTTTATAATGTGATAGTTTTTCTAAGGTTTGCTTGGATAAAACTACCTTTTCAGAATTTATCTTTATGCTGTAGTAATTTTTGTGAATTTCTTTCCTTACAGCACCTGATGCTGCTCCAAAGACAGCTAGTGATAGAGATGGTTACAGATGGGCACCAGGTATGTTGATTGTATACTGTTCAAATTTCTTGGGTAATTGGTAATTAATCTCTTGGAAGTAATAGTATTGCTTTTCAACATTTTTAGAGGAATAATTAAGTCTGGAGAATTTTTAGAATTTACTTGCAATTTATAAGTTTTTATATTTCAAATGATTCTTTTCAAATTTTATTATAAAATTTTATAATTAATTTAATTTGCACTGTAAAATATTTAATTTTCTAATGCTTTAATTGATTTTTCTCTTATTAGGTGGTCCCGACAAAAGGGGAGAAGTTGGTTTGGGAGGCTCTGAAGCGAAATTGGAATTTGTAAGTTTCTGATGTGTAAAAAAATTTATATAGTACAACTATTATTTATTTTTCATGTCTTTGTTTTTTAGAGGTAGATATAGAATTAAATACTGATAAACCTTTTTGGGATTTATTAAAGCTACATAGTTGTGATTAAGAAACATAATCAGTTTAATAATGGATTCATTCTATTATGATTTTAAAAATAAAGTATGAATTACATTTGATACATATTTCAGGTTTCAAATTATGTGGACCTATAATCTTATGATATATATATAATATATAATAAGAATTTTTTTTAAATTTTTCAAAGACATTTTGTCCTTAATTCTGTCTTTGTGTAATATAAAGAAATAGCACCCTAAATTGGAACTTTTCTAGTACAAAAAGCTTTAACATTAATATTTTTTAACTTTGCTATCCTTTAAAGCTAGCATTATATTCTATAATACATTTTTACATGAGTTGATCCATTTTTTCTAGAGCAAAATGTATTACCATGTTCATTTCTTGTACTGTAATGCTAATTTGGTTTTAAACTTGGCATTTTCAATTGATATATAGTGTATTTATGGAATGTTTTTAAAATTTAAAAATGTTACATCATAATCCTAACATCCCAAATTTTCTGCCTGGAAATGTGTTCCAAGTTAAGATCAAGCACTTGGACATGAGCCAAAGACATCCTTAATTGTTTCAGTTAAAACTTCCATGTACTTTTCCTGTACTAGTTTCCTAAAAAGTTGTAAAATTAATATACGGAAAAATTAAGGATGATTTGTATAATTATTTAGCATCTTTACTTTTATTGTCATTAATCACAATTTTTATTTTTTTATATTGTGGATTGGAAAAGCAAAAGGAAAAATTTGCTTGTGATAATTTCATTTTTTTTAAGTATCTCATTCCATATTTAATGAATGACATATATTTTATTTAATGGTGAAAATATTTTTAAAATGCACTTCAGCAATGTGTACTCAGTTGTTTTTTCTCTGTTGCAGAAAGGAGGATTTGGTCGTGGACAAAAACCACCACAGTAAAAAAATGTATTTAAAAAATAAATAAATAAAATCCTTTATTTGTGTATCTTTTATTGATATTGTTTCCCCTTAGATGTTTAATATTTTATATTAAGGTTAAAATGCATCAAAATTAATATAAATGCATATGTCCTATATTGCTTTTAAAGTTATGGTTAATATATTTCATTTATGAACATATCAATACAATAAATGCTCTTTATTTTTGCATATTTAACAATTTAGTATCAATCGAATTGTTTGGTTTTGGATTTGTGAGTGTATTTGGAAGTTATTGAGCACTAGGTTGGGATCCATCTGCGTTACAATTTCAAGTGGGTTTTCAGTATGGTGTTTCTTGCAGGTTACATGTGACGTTTGCACAATTTTACTATGTTGTACTGTATAATATAAAGTTCTTGAAATTCTAATAAAACTGATATTCATCTTTTACATATATATATATGTAAATAATTTCATTAAAAACAGAAAGCATGATAAGTCACCTGATATGGTTCCAAAGTCTTGCATTTAAGTTAAGGTCAATTTAAAAAAAAAACTTTTAAATTGTAGGCTTGTATTTAAACAGACTAACTGTTTGGATTTCAAATGGCTTTCATTATTATTATATTAATATGATAACAGTTTATGGCATTCTGTACAAAATATTCTGGAAATGGGTGTAACATTCAAAAATATATATTGCAATTGGATCCAGAATAAAAGTACATGAAATTAAAAATTTTCCACAAGAATATTAAACATGACCAGGAAAATTTGTATTGTTAATTGCTTTATTTATCGTGTGCATTTGTATAAGGTATAGTTCTTAATGATTTCATATAAAACTTTAAACTGCATAATGAGCTATAAAAGGTTTTTTTTAGTAGATAATATCTAATGAAAATTAAGGTGTCAGTTCTTTGAAAATTAAGCATGTACCAAATTGTAATAAACTAGAAACTTTGGGTATGAATATATTCTAATAACTTAAATTATTTAAAAAATAATTTTTAAAAAAAAACATGAAAGTTACCATTTCGATTAAGTATCTTTGTAACAGTAATTTCTCATGAATGTTTTATATATTTTTACGTTTTCATGTTTAAATATCTGAATTATGTTAACCCTACATTGCATGATTTTTTAAATTCATCTGAAAAAATAAATTTTATGTTATACTATGTTGTTGTTTTTTTTGACAAAAAACTAAAATGTACCAATTGGCTACAACATGCAAGTCAACCGATATTTTGTTTTGTGCTTATTAACATCTTAATTGTATATGTACATTTTTTTATGGTTTTATATATTTAGGTGCGATGAACTTATGGTACAAGCATTAAAACCGAATGAAATTTAAGTATATGGTATCTACATAATCTTTTAAATATAATTTTAATGGGTGGGTTAGAATGAAAAATAGCTTTGAGTTTATAAGCACTGGCAATTTTTATAATTTCTTAAATAGAAAGTGTAATTCATTATTTTTATATCTAAATCTTTTTTTGGATAGGCATATTAGGTAATACAGCTTTATCTAGAAATTAGAGAGAAAATCATGTACTTATGAAATTTATTTTAAATGATAATTTTTAAAAAATTGTTTTTATTCAAGCATGGAGGAACATCATATTTGATGTATTCAAGTAAAATCTTTGCATGATGACATTTTGCAATGTTGTTTGTTTTCAGTATGTACGGGCCAATGGTCAGTTTTATCAAATCGAATTGTTACTGGAGGGTTTCTTGTAGAAACAGATTTCCCTCTTTTTGATAGTGGCTTTTTCTCCTGGGACAACCTCATTTTGTTGATTTAATCACACCATAAGAGCACAAGAATTCAGCTAAATCGTAAAAGCTTTTTTCCATACCTATGTTTCCATTTACACGTTTGGATAATAACCCAGCGTTTATGATAGCAAGATCAACTAAATGAGAGAAAAAAAAGATACTAAAATGTCACTTTTTGCTTCATTCGCCTATTTTGTAGCTTCTAATCAAGCTATCTAAGTTATCAACTTCTCCATGTGTTTATTACATAAGGATATCATCCTAATGAGACAGATTCTCGGAGCAATCAATATTATCCAAGTTTCTAAAAAGTATATTAGTTTGTCTATTGGGATCCAAATTGCTATCATTGTATTCTTTACTACCACTTGACAAAGCATTCCTAAATTTTTCTTTTTTCCATCACCATCGTTAAAATAAACTATACATCATTTAGGTTTGTAATAAATAGCAATTAGGCAATTTGAAATCCTACTAAATCGCAAATTTAACCATATAATGCATTTATACAGCTATGAGTACAAAGCATAGAAATTATAAATATATTGTTAGTTTTTGATTGTACCTGCTTGATGTGGCCAAATGTCTACCAATGAACTTAACCCATTGTGTAATTAACTTTTAGATCAAATAAAACCAGAAGTAAAAAAAAACAGTTGCTCTTTTAGTACCAACTTTTTTAAACATGTAAGGAAAAAAAACTATGGATTAATTTTTTGTTATTTTAGTAGGACGTTTCGTGCTTTGAACGTATATTTTGGAAGCAACAAACACATTTCTCAAAATAGAACTACTGCGATCAAATTTAAATTAAAAACTTCAATCGATATTTTTATATTATTTCATGCATGTTGCCGTTTGAAAACATTTATTTTAGCTGGTATTCGAGAAAGAATGCACTTAAGGGTGATTAATGAAATTACAAAAACAATTTTGCTTTTTTGCCACCATTTGATTGTAAATATTGTTGGCGAATTGGGATTTATTATAGGCAACCTACTTTTGCATAACTTCGATAAGGAAATAAAAATAAGCAACATTTTAAATAACTACAAAGTTATCTAATTAAAGTTGTTGCTCCCTCCCCATTTCTCTTGGGTATAAATCCTTTGATGGTCAGGAGAATCGACAGCTTTCTTTTTACGTGCAGTACTACAATCAAACGGTCGCTGAAATTGGCAGCCATTCCCCTCGAGTTGGTTATGAAAATGTCACCCTTTTCTGATTGTCTCGCCCAATTTTAAAAGATATTTTCGGTTTATGAATGTAATAATTGTAACTGTCCCTTTTAAACAGTTCAGGAAACGATAAATATTAGTAAAATGTTAAAGTTTCTAAATGCATGCAATGTTAAAACTATGAAACCGTTTCATTGTTATATTTGCCTAAAACTTTCTGTTATATACTTTAAAACACGAAATTATTCATCAAATGTATGTCACCTTAAAATTAATCTATCAGAATTAATTATCTTTCGTTTTTGAGCCATTTCTATAACAAACTCCGAATTTCACAAGAAAATCGGTTACTGTTAAATCTGACATTTCCTCCCAAAATGCTAAAACTTTCTCGTTACCCATACTGTTATCTGTATACTATCAAACTAATTTGTCAGAAACATAATTTGTTATACAAACTACGCAGTGTGTTCGCGATAGCCTAGTGGTCATGCCCGCAATAACCATCAAAGGGTAAAAAATATAAATTGGAACATTCCGAACCTCGTTTCATTACAAGAATAGTTTCAGAACTAAGTGTATTAATTCCTAAAATGTAATTGTAAACAAATATTTAAAGCGAATCTGTTCATTGAAAAACATCCTTCAATCACATTTCACCCCTATTTAGTTTTGAGAGAGTAATGTTTTGACTGTAATTTGCAGATTAAATAACCTTTATAATTAAATCAAAGCTGAGTTTGCCCGATTTCATTCAAAGTATTTTCATAGTTTAGCGTAAAATTTTATATTTCTTCTGAAATTTTCCCCTCAGGGGGCTCATCTTCAGATGAGTACGGGTATCACAACCCCGAGGTACCTCAGTGATCTTTTTTTTCCTCTTCTCCCCAACTTTTTTTTCTTTGTCATGTGTTTTGCTTTGGGGGGTTTTCCACTTGATATTTTACGATATCAAACGGAAAACAGTTTATTCTAACCTAGTTTTATTTCTTATCATTGTTTGTGTTTCTGAATAAATAAAATGAATAAAGTATTTAAAAATAAAAAAAAAAATCTTTGTGGTGTCTCTACTAACACACTAAAAAGCCGACGGGGTATCAATGCCGATCTCCTGCGTGCCTAGCTCTGGCAATACGGGGCCCAAGTACCCCTCATGTGGAGGTACCTAGTGGGAGACCACTTGGGCGTGATTGGAAAAGGCCCTGGTTGGGGAAGGGTGTGCGAGGAGAGGAGTTGCGTGCGCCGTCGGTTACAGTTTCGGAACGTCATCCTGTAAAATGTTCCCAGAGGGAGAGCCTTGGTTGCGTATGGCTGGATGGTGTGACCTCCCTCCCATTTCGAGAAATCCTTGGACTGTGCCTCTGCCTGGGCACGTAATGGGGCAGTTCACATTGTCCGGCTCGAACGAATCTCTCCGCCGGTTACTCATTTCCGCGTTAGGAAAGGGTGGGGTCTGGCGAAGGCTCCATCGAACTAGAAGTCATTCCGTGTAATTTTTTTTTTCTCAAGGCACTATGGCGACAACTAAAGGATATAAGATTTTGGCTCCCAAAGCTGTTACAAACTCTGTAAAAACGAATAGTGAATCATGGGTTGAGCGTTTGAAAATGTAAAAAAATCCGACATAAGTACGACCCGTGTGGTGATCGGGGATGACAGAATAGTCTCACTGTAGCTCATGCATGTCGTAAAAGGCAACTAAAATGGGTATCCAGCGTCTGGGGGTATAGCCGGGCATCATGATCCCTAGGGATCTTTTTCTTTCCCATGGGGTCAATGGCTTTGGTAAACACGTGACGCACTCCCGGGATACCCTAGCGATCCTTTATTTTCGACCCTTCTTTTTGTCAACCATTTTTATCTTTTTTTTCAACTTCACGTCTAGACCACAGTTTAATTTTGTTTGGTGCAGCATAGCCATATCTGGCTCTTGCGCCAATAAACTTTACATTCACTCACTGACCCCGACGTAAGTACAAATATTAACAACACCTTTAGATTCTTCCTTATAAAAAGAGAAACACTTTTACTACCATATTTACCTTTTTGATTCAAAAGGTAATACAGGGTATGGTAGGAACAGTAAAGGATATCAAGAAACTACGTTCTGGGGACCTATTTATCGAGGTATCAAACTCGAAACGAGCACAACTTGTAATGAGTATGAAGACCTTAGGATCTTATTCTGTAACGACTTCACCACATAGAAATCTTAATTACTCTCGTGGCGTAGTATCCTCAAGGGAATTGGAAAACGTGTCAGAGGAAGAGAATTTGCAGGACCAGCTGGTTTGTGGTGTCCGGAGGGCCGCGGTAGCCTAGTGGTCAAGGTCGTGGACTAGCGGCTGGCGGTTTTCGTTCAGTCTCGGGTTCGATCCTTGGCCACCAGAGACCCGCCGTGTAGCCGGGGCTGATGCACGTTAAATCTGTTCGGGGCTCAAAGTCCTACCGTTGGCGTGGTGTGGAAGTTAGGAGAGGGGGTGCCAGCTCAGATGTCGTCCTCGTCAATTGACCGTGGTTCAAAATTACGAGGTCCGTCGCCAATAGCCCTCGTGTTGCTTCTAGTGCGACGTTAATAAAAACTAAACTAATTGTGGTGTCCGGAGGATTACGATTAGGAGAGATGGTAAGGTGCTTAACCTCATCTTGACCTTTTTGACTCCTACCTTGTCACAGACTGTTCAGGCCGCATATCTCCGTCCGACCATATATTCCAAACCCTCTGAGGTGTTTCAATTGCCAACGATATGGCCATTCCGAGAACGCGTGTAGGGGACAGTTGACGTGCGCTCGCTGTACAGCAACAGGACACGATAGTGCTTCCTGCAATGCTGCAGAAAAGTGCGTCAACTGTCAGGGCAACCACCCTGCATACTCTCGTTCTTGCCCTAAATGGACCGAGAAAAAAAAATTTCTACGGTGAAGACGCTACAGAATTTGTCGTATCCCAAGGCTCGCCGCGTAGCAGCTTCCCGTACCCCAGTTCAGTGGGAAAGGCTACGCTACGACAACCCAGACTACTAAAATATCTAAATCTACCCAGTTTCTTGAACCTGTTCCAACCACTAAGAAACCGCAACCTAAAAATAAGACAACATTACCTAACACTAAGGCTCTGCAATCAAAGAAAAAATTAATTATTCAAAAAAACCCTTCCTCTGCTAAGGCTAATCAGATAAGGCCATTGGCCAGGTCAAAGGCTTTGCAGAGCCAAAAATTAAAATCTACTGCGAAAACTAGTGTTCCTCGCAAAAAAACTAGGGTCATTGACGGGGATGCGGTGGTACTACACCCATCGCCCGAAGATTATGACTCCATGGGGGTCCTGGAAACGGGACCTTCCACTTCCAGTGCGCCCATTTAATGGCTTTTGTTTCCTGGAACTGCCGTGGTTTACGACCCAGACTAGAGGATCTCAAATCCGTTATATCTACGCACCAACCTGTCTGTGTTGCTCTTCAGGAAACTTTTCTGAAGAGTAATATGACAACCCGAGTGCGTGGATATCATTGTGTTTGACGGGATGTTGATACCGCATCACCTTCTTCTGGAGGTGTTTGCACATTCTGACATCCCAGAACTGTCCTCATAACGTCGTTACACTGACCACATCGTTGCAGGCTGTGCCTGTGCGAATTCATGCTCGCACTTTAATCGCAGTCTGCTGCATTTACCTGCCACCTAATGATGTGTCACAAATGGATTTAGACCAACTAGTCCATCAGTTACCAGCTCCCTTCCTTCTGCTAGGTGACTTTAATGGACACAGCCCTCTCTGGGGGTATGATGGTACAAATTCTCGCGGTCGGCAGATCGAGCGATTGATCACAGTCTGTCTGCTGAACACCGACGAGAAGACGTATTTCCATGCTCCCACTAGGACATTTCATTCCCTTGATCTAGCCATTTGTTCACCGACACTGCTACCGTCGCTGAATTTAGAGGTTCTAAATGATCTCTATAATAGTGATCATTTCCCTCTCCTAGTCTCCCAGGTTCATGGTAGTGGGGTGCGATTACGTCCTCCCGCTTACCGCTTCAACCGGGCAGATTGGGATTTATTCACACGGTTAGCGGTTATTACCGATGCGATGGTTCAAGATCAGGATATAAATAGCTCTATCCGAAATGCCACTACCTCTATCGTGGACGCCGCTGATGCAGCGATACCGAAGAGTACTAATTCACAGAGGAAGATGAGTAAACCATGGTGGAATAAGGAATGTCAGTCCTCCTACAGGGAACAAAAGAAATTGTGGGGTATCTTCAGATGATATCCCACAACCGAAAATCTCATAGCCTTTAAAAGGGCAAGGGCGATTGCTCGTAGAGTAAGGCGACATAGTCGGAGAGAATCTTGGATCAGGTATGTCTCTTCCATCACATCGTCTACCACAAGTCAATAGTTATGGAGAAAGGTAAAAACTGCAAACTCCCTGTATCGGGAATTTACCATCCCGATACTGGAAACTGCAAATGCTGTGCATTCCTCACCTGTCGAAGTGGCCAATGTCATTGGTCACTCTTTTGCTAGTGTGTCAAGCTCCGATTCTTACAGCGCTACATTTTTAGCGACTAAGAATCGTACTGAGCAGACGCCTATCAACTTCAGGTGTCGGCAACCACTCTCTTATAACTGTGACTTTGACATGTGGGAATTGAGAAAGGCACTGTCTTTGGCTAAGAATACCAGTCCAGGATCTGATGGTATAACTTACGATATGCTTCGCCACTTGAGCGAGGATTCACATGTCAGTCTCCTTTACCTATTCAACCGAATATGGAGGGAGCATGTGTTTCCTAGCCAGTGGCAGGAAGCAAATCCCCGTCTCGTTTATCAAATGGAAAAGGATCAATGCATTCCTCCGTTTCAGAGTGGCTTCCGTAAAGGAAGATCCACAGTAGATAACATCCTTCTACTCGAAAGTCAGATTCGTTCTGCTTTCGTACGGAGGAATCATTTGGTTTCTATTTTCTTTGATATCGAAAAGGCATATGACCGTACGTGGCGCTATGGGATTCTGTGCACTCTATACGATTATGATCTAAGAGGCAATTTGCCTCTTTCTATTAAAATGTTTTTATCGTTTAGATCATTTAAAGTACGGGTTGGCAATGTTTTATCTTCATCTTTTATTCAATTTGAAGGAGTTCTTCAGGGGAGCATTTTGAGCCCCACTCTTTTTATTTGTCACATTTCTCCCATTCTTTCTCATTTGCAACCATCAGTTCATGGTTCATTATACGTTGATGATCTGCAGATTTCCTGCGAAGGATCGTCAATGCGTATCATTGAGCGACGACTTCAGACCACAGTCAATAACCTGGTTACATGGTGTGACGCGAATGGGCATAGTATTTCTGCCAGCAAGAGTAGTTGCGTGCATTTTTGTAGGAAACGGGGTCTCCACCCTGATCCTGACATTCGCATCCGTGATACATCTATTCCTGTCGTCCCTGACGTCCGCTTCCTCGGAGTAATTTTCGACTGCAAACTCACTTTCCTTCCGCACATTTTACATCTGCGGAAGAAGTGTGAGAAATCCCTGAATATATTGAAGGTGTTGTCAAACACCTCTTGGGGAGCGGATCGAACTTCTTTACTCCGAGTGTATCAGTCGGTGATGCTGTCTCGGGTCGACTACGGATGTATCGTCTACGGATCTGCCTGCAAAACTACCTGGCGGAAGCTTGACCCAGTCCATCATAATGCTCTGAGAATCTGCTGTGGTGCGTTTCGAACGTCACCTGTGCAGAGTCTGTATGTGCTTTGTAACCAGCTGTCTTTGGCTTTGCGGCGCCTGAAACTGTCGCTCTATTATCATTTCAAAATATCATCACTATGTCATCTCACCCATTAAATAACATTAATATCAGCCCGTCTTTAAGGAGATTGTATAGCGTTCGGCCTTCTTTCAACCGTCCTTTTTCTGAGAGGATAAAGGAATTCATCGAGGAACTCGGCCTACATGACTTGGATATTCAGCAACGAAATTTTATTAAATTTCCAGCTTGGAATATGCCAAGATTTATGTATCATAACCCCTTTGCTTCATACAGCAAGAGCACCACATGTCTCATTGTTTTCCAGAGTATCTTTGCCTTCCATCATTGTTAGTATGCGGATTTTATTCCTATTTATACGGACGGATCGAAAGGAACTGGATATGGCGGCTGTGGTGTCGTTTCAAATGACATCAGGCACAGTTACCGGCTTGACTCTTCCTGCAGTGTCTACACTGCCGAAGCAGTCGCCATCTACTGTGCCCTCAGATTAGTCGAGAAGTCTAGTTCCCGAAAATTCGTCATATATACTGACAGCAGGAGCGTCCTGGAAACATTGGTACATCTTGATGATCGAAGTCATCCTATCGTGGTTGAAATTGCTGACATTATTTGCCAGCTATATAGCAGGGGTTATGTTATTAAATTCTGCTGGATACCTAGTCATGTAGGTATTCTAGGCAATGAACAAGCGGACTCGGCTGCACGTTTGGCAACGAATCCTCTGCAGTTCGCAGTCCCACTTGAGGACATTCGACGACATATTTTAAATCTCATTCATCAGACATGGCAGGAATCGTGGAGTCTCCAGACTAATAATAAATTACACTCGGTGAAGCCAAACTTTGGAGAATGGTCTGTATTTCCAATGCGAAGAGCGGATGTCAGATTGTCTCGCCTTCGCATTAGACATACTCGATTTACCCACAGACATCTTTTATTTGGGGAGGGTGCTCCCGAATGTCCTTCCTGCCATGTCCCTTACACGATTCATCACATTTTAATTGACTGTCCGGTTTTTGATCCTCATCGTCGGACGTTTTTTTCATTCATCAGTTTTAAACCTATCGGACTTGGTGGGAGAAAACCCTCACCATAACTTATTTGCTTTTTTAAAACATATTGACCTTTTACACCATATTTGAATTTTAACTTTTTACCTTTTGTGTGTCTTTTTGTGTTAGTCTTGTGTTTTTAATGCCATTACTTTCTAATCGATTTTAACAAGTGTTTGGCGCAGCATAGCCTACCTTGGCTCTTGCGCCATAAAACCTCACAGTCACTCACTCTTCTGAAATTTTTTTGAATGTCCCAAAAATCCATCAGGTCTTAATTTTTTGAAAATACTTTCTATTTAAATATATATCCATTATTTTGTAAGCACCAATATTATAGTAATTTTAAATTGTACTTTGCAATTTTATTTTTTGGTAAGCATTCAAATATGTTCTGATACATACACACAGATCAACTGAGCACAAATATATTACAAGTTATTTTTTCATTAGCAATAAGTCTCAAATATTTTTAACTTTTTATAATTGATACATTAAATATTTGGGAATCAATATCGAGATGCATACTGCAACTATGAAAATATTTGGGCCCCGACAGATTTAACGTGCATCAGCCCCAGCTACACGGCGATTCTTTGGTGGCCGCTAAAGACCCGCCGTGTAGCTGGACCTGATGCACGTTAAATCTGTTCGGGGCCCAAAGTCCTCCCGTTGGCGTGGTGTGGATGTTAGGAGAGGGGGTGCCAGCTCAGGTGTCGTCCTCGTCACTTGAACGTGGTTCAAAATTACGAGGTCCGTCGCCAATAGCCTTCGTGTTGCTTCTAGTGCGACGTTAATAAAAAAAACTGAACTAAAATTTGCGCTCAAAATGCGATTTAAGGAAGTCATCTCAACACTGCACTTAATTACCTGTTGCGTAGATTGCTCGAATCCTTGAATTGATTTTTATCTCTGAGGGAAAAACGTAGTTTCCATTCCATTTCCAGCTGGAAGTACTTTCTTGTTAGAATGGGAAAATGATGAAGGAACAGGAATACAATTAGCAATATCATCGTCATTAAATCCATAGACATTTTTTGTTTAATTTTGAGTAAGTAGGAACTTCGTACTATAAACATAAACCTGGTTTAGTATTTCGACTTTTCTCTGTTGACTCTAAAAGCATTACTGCGATCGAATTTGGTAACCTGAACGTTGACTGATGATTGTTCATCCCTTTCTTGATGAATGTTAGTCTTGGTTTTTGAATTTGAAAGAAAGAGGTATCAGGATTTCTCCTTTCTCAAGCGTTGCGTTAAGAGAAAATGTTTTTTGTTTTATTTATTTATTCTTTGAATTTTGGTTAGTCAACCAATTTCAATTTTATATTATTTCGAACGTCTGGAGGCGACTCAAGCTGAGTCACTCCACATTTAGAGTAAATGATTTAGATGACTATTATCCCACAATGAATGACATTACGATAAATTCTGATATCAGTAAATACTTTCGAAGCCCTAAAAATGATCAGGAGCTCATAATAAAGGCGGGAAAATAGAAAAATAGCCGATTTACCGTATTTCTGGAAAACAAAAGTCATCGCCCATTTCCCAAACAAATCCACAACTTCTACTTTCAGAGATAAAAGGCAAGATTTCCAGACATGAAAATATTTCAAATGTCATTTACACGGAAGGGCAAAATAAAATTTAATACATCTGATACTGTATGTTAATTTGATGCATGTTAATCTATCGAGGCTCTAAGCAGTACAAATCTTCGCAGTAGAACAGATTTTAAACATACCGGTAAAAGCAAATATCGTTTGGGAAGGATTCACACCTCGTTTTCTAATTTACGAAATACCAACTAGTGTACTATTGATAGATTTGGAAATAGAACTACAAAATACAAACGATACTGAAGTAATGGAAATGCGACGCTTTGTGAAAAGCGGAAGTAACCAGGAGGTCCCGGTACTTATCACTATCCTTGGCACTGTTATACCCGAAAATATTAAACCCTGGTTCATTAATCACCGCATCCAAAATTTCATTGACAAACCAAGACAATGCAATAGATGCTTCAGTTTCTACCACACGTCTTAATTCTGTTAAAAACCTACAATTTTTGTCAATTGCGGTATAATCCCCACTGGTTCTTGCACCACATCTGTAATATGCATTATCTGTAAACGAGACCATCCCTCCAACAATGTCCAACATTTCTTAAAGAAAAGAAAAAATGCAATATAAATGCACACACCATTTAACTTTAGGAGAGGCAAGACGAAAATATCAAGAAAAACCTTTTGATAACTATTCTACAACTTTAAAAGCTAATCCACCAGGTCCAAATATACAAGAATTAGAGAAAAAAAAAATTGGAAAATATCGTAACAACTTTTCAGACCCTAATCCATTGGATATGTGGATTTGCATATCCAATAGATAATTCCCTCCATTGTGGAACTGCACCTGCAATCTATATATATATAAGCGAAATACCACTGACTGACTCATCACGATATCTCTAAAACTATACAACCGATTGACTTAAAATTTGGAATAGTTACTCATTTTGCGATGTAGACGCTCACTAAGAACGGATTTTACGAAATTCTTATCCAAAATGTGATTTTCATCCGTTAATCCTTTCTTATCCATAAATTATGTCATTTTTGGCGACTTTATCGCCAAAAATGACATGACCGTCGCCAAACGGAATATATTTTTTTATATGTATTTTGTGCATTGCTACCAATTAAGTTTACTTGGCGGGATTTGCGCTTGCGTAATGGAAATAATTTAATATTGAGGCGCTGATGGTGGATTGGCAAGAGCGGGATTTTGAAAAATACTAAAATTTCGATTTCTTACGGAGTAGCGCGCACCCAAGACAATCCGCTGAATAGGATGCATTGTAGGTTTATCATATATAATGTAAATGTTGAGCCCCGAAATTCCTACATTTAGAGATTTATCACCAAATATCTTCCACCGCCAAGTCGAAGCATTTCAATGACCTTGCATTGTGAATTTTAAATAGCTATAGTATTGTAACCCCAGCTGATTTCTGTCCGTTTTGCTGAGCAAAATATAATTTGTTATTGTTGTATAACCTAGACGTAAGTTTCAAATTTATGAGAAAAGTATTTTACTATCAATAATGATTGATAATTTACATTTGTAAATCTAAACGCTATCTTACTAAGTTATTGAAGTTGGCTTTTAACAAACGAATAATAAAGGTATGTTATTCATGTCATTGATAAAAAAAATAAGTAGCTGTCAAAATATTTATTTTGATGTATGCATTAACTGTAACCTAATGTAAATATTACGCAAAAGTTTGTTTCTGTATTTTGACTATTTTTAGTTTTTTGTTTCTAGGAAATAAATGTTTTTGTTTTTTTTTAAAATGGCTGGATATTTTATCGTTTTCAGAATACAGAATTATTTTTAATGCTATGATTTTTTAAGAGCTATTCTGTCTTATTCAATTGCAGTTCCAGATATGCTGCTAGCGTAATAGAGTTACACCTTTGCAAAAAGAATAACGTCATACGGGTGACTTTTTGCTAAAAAATTTTACTATACTTTATTTTTTTGTTAGTATTTTTTGTTGAATTTTTAAATAATTTGATATTTAAAAATTAATTTCGGTTATATTTTTTAACTATAGAAGTATTTCATTGTAGGTTAATACAAATTGATTTTTCATATTTACTTTTCAGTTATAATTTTTAATAATGGATGTTGAATATATTTGGATAGATAGAATACCTACTCCTTTCAAAGTTTTTAAAATTCTTGGCAACGGAGCATGTTTATTTTCATCTCTATCTTTGCTGGTGTTTGGTGACATATCGATGGCGTATAAAATGAGAAATATTGTTTCTCACGTGTTTAACAACTGGGATCGGTTTAAATGCTGCATTCAAATGCTATATGGCGCCTCTTATAATACTAACGATTTATATTTTACCGAAATGTGTAAACCAAACACGTATGGATCTATTTGCAAAATTATAGCGGCGGCAGAGCTATTTCCCTATCAGTTCGAAGCGTATCAAAGTGGCTGCCTTATAGCTTCTGTTCCGGGGAAACAATTCAGGGGGAAAAAAGATTACGTCTTACGGGAAACTGTAATAGTGGTCATTTTGATGTTTATATTTAAATAGTTGGATTAACAAATAGAAGTAAAGTTAATCCTGGTTATGATGAAACAAAATGAAGAAAATGAGTCATCTTTAGTGTTTCAGCCTAAAGAAAATGTGTCTGTGTTAGTAAGACTCAATCAATATCTAACATTGATTTTTCAAGTTCAAGTGAATCAATTATAATAGATGTAATATCTCTTCAACTAAATAAAGGTAAAAAAGAAGAAAAAGATTCACAAATTCAATTAGATATAAACAAGTAAGACAAGCTGCTACAAAATATACTCAAAGTCCTCCTGAAGAACATACAGAAGCTGCTTCAAAATATACTAAAAGCCATCCTGAAGTACATAGAGCAGCTGTAAGAAAGTACTTTTCTAATAACCCCCATGTGTATCAGGCAGCTGTAATTAAATACAATGAAAAAAGATCAAAAGTTAAATTAGCGCCATGGACTTTGAAAAATTTGTCTGGCCTTAAATATGAAATATATATTGACTATTCAAATGATAAAATTGTCAGTATCGGAAAACGTTTGCCCTGTTCGAGGTTCCGCGCTTTAAAATGGATAGAAGAACCTCCAGGAATGTGCTGCAGTGGTGGTCAAGTCCAGCTTCCTGCTATTAGATCCTACCCTGAACCTTTGCATGGTCTTCTTAGCCATAAGGATCAGCTTTCAGAACATTTTCTTTCTACGATTAGTAAGTATAATGGATTTTTTCAGATGACGTCATTCGGAGCAAAAGAATTGAAGGAGGGAAATTTTATGCCAACATTTAAAGTCCACGGGCAGGTATACCACAGGATATGTAGCCTATTGGCTGAGCCTCCTCAACAGCCTTCTTTTCTTCAGCTTTACTTTCTATGTGATGATGAACGTGAAAAACACATTCACTGTGATATTTTCCTAGGTGTTAAGCCAGAATTAGCCAATTACAAAAGGCGCTACATGAACATAACAGGTATATTCACGATTTCAAAGCTGCTGTTGATTCAGTTCCTAAAGACCAAAAGGAGTTCAAGGTTATAATTAATGCCGATAAAAAAAACCATCTGGAGAACACAAAGGTCGTTTCAATGCTCTAATTTTCTTGATATTTTATGTATAGGTTCCAAAATATAATATTATCGTCTGCCCAGCGAAGCGGGCGGGTATCAGCTAGTAATTTATACAAGCTCAAAAAAATTTTCCGCAAAAAGGCCATAAACAACATTTCACCACAATTGTGGATTAAATACAAACAATATTCGAGCAAACTGAGATTCCATATAAAACAAGAGAAAGCAAGTGGGGGGATGAAATATGTAATAAAATGTCTAATCCTAAAATCTTCTATAGTCTTCTAAAAAAACTTGCATCTAGCGAGAATGCAGAATCAACGTTAAACCTCCTCCATTATCATAATAAATATATAATCCAACCTCAAAAACAAGCTAATCTTTTTTCAAACTATTTTACATCCAATAACGGCTCTCACATACCACTTCCCCAGGATTTTCTCAATAAAGAAAATTACCTTCTTAATAAACCACTCCATATTTCTAAATTAAATAGAGCCTTAAAATATGCTAAAAATACTATCCCAGGAGCTTATCAAATTAATACAACTTTCCTAGAGAACTTGAGCAATAGTCAACGAATTGTTGTTCTAAATTATTTTCAGCATTTATTTCAGAATTCCATTGTACTTCAGTCATGGAAACATGCAATTATTCTCCCAATTCCGAAACCGGACAAAAACAAAACTAAAATTTCATCCTACAGATCAATAGCTTTAACTTTCATATTTTCTAAAACATTTGAAAGAATCTTGACTGGAAGCATATCTTACTTTCTAACAATAGGACAAAAACTTCACACTCATCATTACGGATTTGTACTATTTAGAGACAGTAGAATAGCCACATACCTTATTCATAAAGCTATCGCAGATGCCAAACGAGAAATTTTTTTTTGTATGGGAATTAGCTTGGATATAAAGGGAGCTTATGACTCAGTTTACATAGATGGTATCTTATACAAATGTCTTCAAATTGGAATTACTGGGAAAATAACTCTATGGATTCACAAATTTCTAACTTTACTATTTCTACCGATTTGACAGAGGGGTAGTCTTTCGTCGAAAAAGTCTGTTCTAAAAGGAGTACCCCAGGGCAGTGTCCTCTCGCCCGTATTATTAACTATTTATCTGCATATCTTTGAAACTTGGAAACAGGAGTAGAATGCTTAATTTATGCAGATGATATTTTTATTTATTGTTCTCATTAGTCCCTGGATATAGTCGGTAGAAAATTGCAAAATACCTTAGAAAGATTAACTCAATGGTGCAACTATTGGAAACTGTCCCTTAGTCCTGATAAAAGTACAATAGCAGAATTATCTCATAAAGGAATAAAAACGTTCCCTAATATTATGTTAGCAGGATTCCCTCTCAATTGGCAAATTTCCATTAAATATCTCGGAGAATATTTTTCCAAACAGAATCAAAATATCACAACAATGAAACAAACGAAAAACAAAGCTTTGAAAAGAATCAATGGCCTTAAGGGAATAGCATATAAGCACTACGGATCAAGAGCAAAAGATTTGATCAAATTAACCAACAATAGTATTTGTAGCTCCTTTTACTATACATGTCATATCATGAATATTTATCATACGTGAATATTAATGGGAAGAAAATAATATCTCTAGATTACTGTATTTCACAGAACTTCCTTGTGAAATTTACACCTATAAATTTGAATTTCAGAACAAAAACCTTCCTATTTTTGTTATTAGAGGATTATTCGATGAAATAGTGAACAATAACTACCGGAATTATTTCATAAAAGCTACGAATGCTTCAAAAAACCATAACACGACTTCTATTGCAGACATAACGAAAAATTCCTTCTTTGCTTACAATTTAAATCTCATTAGCACTATTTTTTTTTCAGCAGAAGCTCTGGCCATATGCCAAGCTTTAGATGATCTCATGGAATTAAATAAAAAGTTATTAATTTTATCAGATAGTGACTCTGTTCTAACTGCTCTAAAATTTATAATATAAAATCTCAAAAAGTTATTAACAGATTAGCTAGCAAAATTTTCATTCAATCGCAATTTCAAACTCAAATGCTACTACTTTGGACTTCGGGACACTCGGACATTTTTTGGAATGATCAGGTGAACAGACTCTCAAAATCGGTAATGGAATCCAATGTATACATCGACTGGATTGTGTGTGTGTGTGTGTGCACCGAATATATCATTAGCAACATTTATAGAAACAGAATGAAAAAAAAAAACAACGAAAACTTTTATTCAAGTAAATATTTCGGAGACTTAGGGAACATTCCAACCATTGATAAAATATCCAATTGGACAAAGAGTAGAAGCGAGGAAACTCTTAGCACTCGAATCATCTGCAAAATGATCATAACTTCTTGGCTTTTACATAAATTCCATCTACAGAATAATGTAATGTGCAGTACCTGTCACCTTCTCGATGATTTGGAACATATTTTTTTGACTTGTAATAAATAGACCTCCCATAGAAATTACTTCTAGAATATACTCAAGATAGATCCATAATGTAATATTACTTTCAAAGAACTTTTGGAAAAAACAGTAGCTAGTAAACAAGTGTTCAGAATATTCCTGCAGAAGTTGAAATCTATGGAACGAAAAGCGTATTTAAGCTAGAATCTTCGAATAATTAGCAATTAAAGGCGTCTATACACATTTATATTTTTTTTTTATATACGTAAATGTCAACTGTAAATTTGTCCAGATATTTTTGATTACTAATTATTTGGAGATTCAAGTTTAAAAAATATCTATTTGTGTATAATTCCTCATCTTTTATCTTTTTTAGAGGATAACTGTTGTACAGGTAAGCAAAATCCGGACATTTTTCGTAATCTGAACAATACAAAACTAGGACTTTATATAAGCTGCCCTGAATATCTGGATTTGAAATTACAAAAACAAATATTAATGTATCACGCATACGCAACTTAAAAATATTTCCCGCGAGTACTTACTATATTCCTGAGTATTTAAAATATTAAATTCAAATTTTACTATATTGCATCGCCAGCATATTACGCTGAAAAGTTAGGTGAATACAATAAAAATTTTTCATGGAAGCAAAGCTGAGATGCTAAAATGTCGGTAGGCAAAAAAAAAAAAAAAAAAAAAAAAAAAAAAAAATTAGAGTTTATCTATAATAACTTCTGAAATATTTATTTTCCAATTCAGTTCGAAATTTGGTCGTTATATTATATTTAATATAAAATAAAGCGTCGACATTATAAAGAAGTAGTTTAATCCATTCAAAGATTATTAAAAATGAGTATAAATGACATTATTGGTTATGTTAACAATTTTATAATTTTAAATTCAACTTCTTTACCATCAATAGAGCGTATTTTGTAATTATATGATACGCATCGGTCATACTATTTAAATTTGGAAAAATACCCTACACTTACGAAAACGTTCTGTCAATTGATACTTCAATACTTATACTCGGTTTTCTCCATAGCCGGGAATTATTTTTCTACAAAACTACCCAAAAAATTTAGTATCATAAAAATATCAGCGGCAAAAGCTTCGGTTTTTTTTCTGCAATATGGAAAGAGATATGATGATAAATTCGTTTCGTTAATACTAAAGTATAAACTAACAAAACAGTACACTTAGTGTATTGTGGAGTTCCAATCCTCGGATTAAGGATACATGTCTAAAAGTTAAAATTGTTTGCAAAATTTGTTATGAATACATTGGGAATTTGTCTGTCAACTTAACTGAACTAAATTGTTTTAAGTGTATTGTTTTGAAAGACAAAATTAAACGGGAAGAAGTTTCTCTCACAGTTGAATTTGAAATGACCGAATTAACAGATGTAGTTATCAATGGCAATTTTCTGTTTAAAATATATGTGAATATATTTTTAAAGGATGAAAAAACTACAGAAACGTAAGGCTGAAAAATTAAATGTGGATAGAAGGTGATCAGAAACCTTTTCGCATTTTGTGAAAAAAGCATATCCCTCATTAAAATTATTGATTGAATGTGCGCTATGTCGTCCTCGCACAAATGCTGATGTAGAGAAGGTATTTTCGTTTAGTGTAGGTTGTTCTGAAGGGCGAGAACAACGGAAATAATTCGAAATAAAAACCAACGTTTTTAAAAACAACGTTTTTATATGGTGGCAAAGTTTATTAAAAAAATTATTAAAATATTAGTTAAAACTGGTCGCAAATATCTAAATATTGCATTGTTAGGCAAATAAGAACGGTTCCCAAAATTTCAGAGCTCTAGCTTGATGGGAAGTTGGTTAAATTGACAATAGACAATTTGATGACACACTGATACACATACATACAGACACACACCAAGTGAAATACATAACAACGTTAAAACTAACTAAAATTAATTAATCCGGTAAATTAAATGGTTGGAATACAGTTTAGTCAAACCACTCTTGGAGACAGGAATTATTTGCCGGTATTTTGCCAAATGTTGCTAAATTGGTTAAATGAAGCGAACATTCAACAAAAAAAAAAAAAAAACGCCAAGTTTGGCATTATTCAAATTGCGCCAAGTAATTGTTAAACTGCATTATTAAAAATATGAGTTAAAACTTGTCAAAACATCTAAATATTCATTGATAGGCGGTACGAAGATTCTCCAAATTTCAAAGCTCTAGCTTGATGGGAAGTTAGTTAAATTAACGATCGAAAATTTGATGACACACATTGAAATAAGAAAAACGTTGAAAAAATTTAGACTTATACCGAAAAATTTCATTCAACAGAAAAAAATACTTTTAAAGATTAAAATTTATATAAATTACAAATACTGAAATTACCCCTTTTGCTATTTTAATTTAAAAATATAATTGAATGAAGGAAGCCTAGTTTTTATTTCATAAATTTAATAATCGTATATAATGATATGCCATTCGTATTCTTTTTGCAAAAAAAAAAAAAAAAAAAAAAAAAAAAGTTGGTCTCTTCACAATATCATTAATCACAGGCCGTAGGTAAACGCTAAGTGACATTTCTGGAAGCACCAGTATCAGACTGCGTGAGTTTAGCCAAGTTGACAATGTACTAAGCATTACTTTTTTTAAAAACATAAAAATGTACTTGTTTTTTTAATGTTATATTCAACAACGAAAATAGACTGCTTTTTTCTGGCTCAAATCGTGATACCAAAATCAAAATGCATTTTTTTAAATTTTTTAAAAATGACAGAAAAAAAAAGAAATTTTCTTTTGTTTGAAGTAAACAAATATTTTTCAGTTTTTAATGCACCAAATTTTCAAGCATTATTTTTACCCTTTATTTGTTTGTTATTTAAATGAGACTAAATGGATCGGATAAGAAATTGTTTTAAGTTCGTAAATATTAAATTTCTAACTGGGCTTCGAGCATAATTGGAACCCTAAACTACGAAACAGTACTTCACATAAGAATTGCCTAAGGCCACGCAACGGCTGTGAATGAGCAATCACCTAATTTCCATTACTAATAGATTAAGACACCGAACTGAGTAATAAAAATATCCTCTCCATGGGGTTGTTGTCGATCATCTGGGTCTTAAAAGAAGGCATACAATCGTCCTTGGAGGTAAGGCATTTTGAGAGATTTATTCGATTAATACTTAAAGAGGGGTAACCTTGTGGCGTATCACTACTTCTACCCGACTCTTGCTCCATAGTATAATCGAATATAACTAACTCTAAAAGTCAATAGTCCATGTAAAGACACACCAGTCAGTTCTAACTCAACTATTTGTTTATCAATTACTGTAATATAATGCCAAAGGAGTTTTCGCTCTCTTTGGATTAATCCACTTAAATAATACGCTCTTACCCAAACCCTTCTAGTTGTGGTTACTTTGATTTATCAAATCCTCTGCGACAGTTACCGCCGGTAACAACACTTGATATTATAGATCTCTTGCTAGGAATACACTCATAGTTAATCACATTCGTGCTCTCTCCTCTAAATTTCCCTTTACTTATATACCGGCATATCTAAATCATTTCACCTTATCTCTGTCTGCATCTAATTAACATAATCACATTTCATTTTGGTTGGGAAGAAATTGTTATTTCCAGCAATCAATCTCAATTAAAGAGATAAAGGTTAGTGAAGAGAATCGCCCAACGTCACAGCCTGCCAATTGTTATTCAAGTTTTCAGAACACAAGTATTTTAAAGTTAAATTTGTCTTGACCGTATCGGATGTTTTATTCGAGAAGAGGTGCCTCAAAAGAGTGTTAAGGGTTACTCCGTTCTTAACATTAGTACTATCATTTCGAATATCCATATGTAAAAGCCCTTTTATGCGTAGACGACCTATAAATTTCATGCATGGGAAATGAATGAATTATTCTGAGAGATAATTTCAACATGCTGCAAATAAAATCCTGAATTGAGACAAATTAAGATGGTTTCCGCTTTTCTCTAACGAAAACCGCTTGTGTTCAATTTTGAAGACTAAGGAAATATACAGATCCTGAAATTTATAGTAACATTTTAACTAACGTTTTGGACGAAATTAAATGTTTTAAGGACTCATTTCACTTTCATATCTTATAAACTTCGCAATCAATGCGAAAAATCAACGATTTTAAAAGTTTTATCACATACTTCGTGGGGTTCTGATCGAACGTGCTCATTATATATCATGCTTTGATTCGTTGCAAACTAGATTATGGTTACGTGGAGTACGATTCAGCCAGAAAATCAGTTTTATGTAAACTGAACACCGTACACCATACCACACAAAGACTTTGTTCTGGAGCCATCCAAACATCTCCCATCAAGTTTATAACTACATTGAATGTTTGGAACCTTCACAATACGCAAGGCGACTAGTATGAAAAGGACTGTTTTGTCCCTTACATACTTTTTTAAAACTGTATTTTTATCATTTTCAAATAAAAGTTTATTTTTGGTCAGACTCTAACGAGCAAAAAAACTTTCCATACCACCATTTCACAGAAGAGTCCATACTTTGATCGAAAGTGTTGATTGTTTGGTTTTAATTTCCACACGACGCCAAATGGAGGACTGGGCCACGACAGATTTAACGTGCATCAGTCCCGGCTACACGGCCGGTCTTTAGCGGCCAAGGATTGAAACCGCGACCATCGAAAGTGTTGAAGATACAGCAAAGTATAAATCAAAACCGAAGACTACTTGGAAGGAGTTTTCTCATTCAGTAAAAATCCAAGGATTCAAAAGAATCTTTGCAAAATGTAATGTATAAATATAAAATGTTTAAATAATTATACTATAACTAAAGTATAGTTGTGAAATGCAGTTTGGATGGGGCAATTAACTTATGATTATATTTAGTGACAGATGGAGAGTATTAGAAAGTTAACTAGTAAATGAAACACAGGCCTCTCAAATCTACAAGAATATGCACGGCAGTGAGAAAACAAATACAATTAGGGCACTGGGGGACATTCTC
Source organism: Nephila pilipes (assembly GCA_019974015.1). Taxonomy (NCBI): domain Eukaryota; kingdom Metazoa; phylum Arthropoda; class Arachnida; order Araneae; family Nephilidae; genus Nephila; species Nephila pilipes. The sequence continues at coordinate 288,906 of BMAW01020849.1, read as the reverse complement.
TCTCTCACCCAATTGATTGTTTTATTAATTTGCACTGAGAAGAAACACGAGGACTATTGGCAATGGTCTTAGTAATTTTGAGTCTTGGGTCATGTGATGAGGACATCGATCTGGCACCTTTCTCTAAATATCCACATCATGCCAATGAGAGGACTTGAGACCTCAACCTGATTTAATGTACGTCATCCCCGCTTCACGGTGAATCTTTAGTGGCATCCGAGCTCAAACCCATAACTCCACAAAAACACCAGCTGTGACCATGAGCACTAGGTTACAGCAACCAAAGAACCTTCTAATTTCGAGTCTTGGTCCAGCAAAGGGGACACCACTTTCATCTCCCAAATTCCACACCATGCCATCTGGTGCTTTGACAGAGTTAATGTGCATCAGTCCTGCTATAAGGTAGATCTTTAATGGGCATCAGAGCTCAAACTTGCAATTCAACAGCAAGAATGCCGAACACAAGTTTGTGACCATGGTCACTAAGCTTTCACAATCATCAAATTCTTAAAAGAGTACTTAAAATAACTTTTGAATTTGATAATTAATTTTTTTGTGAGTCTTGAAATAGATGCATGAGTTATGTATGCACAAGTAGTGGAATCAAATTCTAACTCCTAAGACTAGAGTAGAATATTGAGGGACTGCTGTTTGTGAAATCGAATGGCAGTTAAGAATCTCCTCACATGTAGTTTACTTGGAAGTTTGTAGTATGATATACAAATATGAGCACCAGAGACGTCATATGATTCATATCTGACAATTACAAGGTCTATTGAACTTGTTCATTTTGAGTATTCAAATTCTAAATGAGCTCAAAACATGGCATGATTGATAAAAATTTAATTATTTTTAATAATGCAGAACACAAGTTTTAGACAATGATGAAAATAGGCTAAATGATTAAATGCTAATCAAAAGGATATCTCATTAAGTATTGCAGAAATATTGGATGAGATAATAATAGATAGCAGAGAGACCCTCTCTCCCAATCACTTGCAATGCCACAAATGCAAGGTAATCTCCAGAAACGCCATGTTTACCAAGCATTTATATTTCTGGTTAGGCAGGACACAAAGCATTATTTGTTCCTCTATATCCAATTGATTTATCCTGGTGAGATAGTACAAGAATAATGAGACAAGTAAAATCAGTTGCAGAAGGGGAGAAAAAAAAAAAAAAAAAAAAAAAAAAAAAAAAAAAAAAAAAAAAAAAACACACACACACACTTAATTTCCATCTTAACCATAAATGTTGTAAAGACTATCAAAATTTTTGCAACTTTCTTTATACTGTCATACATTTCTGATGATTTCTAGTAGCAACAAATATTTTTGAGACAAGATGTTACTTTTCAATAAGTACTGTTTGAGACACTTTTCAGATGTTCTCCAGAAGAAATCTAAATGCGACATTTTTGGCAAACCTTCCACCACTGATGTACACACTCAAATATTTGTCAATTCAGTAGCTATCTTGATTTTTAATCAACATTCATAATACAAACATTGATTGAATTTCACTTAAAAGCAACTAAAGGGCCATTGACTATTGATCTTGGCAATTCTGAATTCAGAGACAAGTGACAAGGATGCCTTCCAAGTTAATATCTTACCCTCTTATTTCTCCTACCCCATAAGGACTTTAAGACCCAGGCCCATTTAATGTGCAATAACCCTCATTACTCAGCACTATGAGCCTTCAGAGATATCAGGATATAAATTTATAACTCAACTTGAATCTTCACTGGAATTGAGAACTAAGCTATCATTGCAGCACACAGCTTTTAAATAGCTTCAAATACCAGAGAAAGAATCTCAAATTTTATTAGAAATATATACAAGATGGGAATGATAATTAATGTCAAAGTTACAAGGCTGCACATTCATCTAAATTAACCACTTAAATACAATATTTTGATATACACATTTCTTTGACATAACCAATAACAAAGATATTTTGAATCATTTTATGATTTGACTAGACATTTTCAAAATAGCTAAAAAGTAATATTCTTTAATTTAACATGCAGACACTTCATAATTCCACATCCTGTGATAGTATTTAGACCCCTAGCTACAATTTTAATATTGATATAAACATCATAAATGTAAGTTAGCAAAATTAATCAAAATATTTATAATGTAAAATTTTAAAAAGTACAATATTAAATATAACAATTGCACCCTGTCTGTCTTAAATTCTGATATTTTATCTCTTAGTTTTCATGTCCATTGTGATGATAATTTTTATACATGTTATTTCCTATATGCTATCATTTAAAAAAGTTTGCATAAACATAATTCAAAGATAAACGAGTCTTAAAATATACTGCAAAACAAGGTTTAAAATTTGACATTTATTATTTTTTTCAGAATATTATTCAGTGCTCTTCTTTTTTCAATTGTAATGTACATTTTGAAACATTTCTTACAAAGATAACAAAATAAATAGAATAGGATAACAGAATTTCACACAATGGAGAAAAAAAGTTTATTTCACATCATACCTTGATCAATTCATTTTCTCATGCAACTATTGTGAGAAAAAAAAAAAAAATAACGAAAACAGATGCTGTACAAATAAACTGCATTGCTAAGTATTTTACAATCTAATACACCAAATGTTTGTTCCATATCACAATACGTACACGAACCCAGTTACAGGTAATAAAACTTACTCATTTTCTATTAAATTTTGTATGAAAATATATAATTCAAATGTTTTTTACAACTACATAATTACACAAAAAACAAGGGAGAAAGCACATAAATTACACAATCATTCAGAGTAGGTTTAGTGGGGGTTTACACAATTTTTCACATGGGATGAGAGTCAGTTGTATTGCCAGCAACCAGATCCATCAGTACAGGGCATCAGGAATTCTAATGAAAGGTAATGTTTGTCAAGTGTCTTTTATTTTGATGGCTTTTTAAAAGCTCTCATCACTTTCCATTGCTTGTAATCGAATATCTTCACCTTCTACATCAACAACAGAACTGTCATGCGATGATTCATGATCAGGAACACCGGAGCTTACGCTGGCTCTGTCATCACCAGCTAGTTTAATTAGAGAATTTATGCTATTAGAAAATATACATTTCCATTTTAAAGTTTAAATCAAAATTTCAAACAAAAATATGTTCAAAAAACAAATTAAACCCAACCGAAAGTTCTAAGCAAAGTTTTGCAAAGAACAGATTTAGCCACCCAAGGTGCGCTTTTTTAAAAAATAATTATTGAATTATTCAATTAAATATAAGAAAGTAAACGATGAAATATCGAGAAATTGACAAACGTAAACTTTTCCGAAATTAAAACTAAAGGAAACGATAATCTAACAAGTATAGAATAAGTCACAATACAATGTCGAGAAACGTAGTCTTAATAACTTTGATATGGAATATCTAGGTGCAATACAATAAGTTAGATGTGAATGTTGTTTTACAAAGATCAATATTGTAATATTGATCAATATTAAAGGAAGGAAGGAATAATATCACTGGTAAAGAATATGCTCTTGATAGCACAAGGAGTAGCAATACTGCATGTTTGTATCTCATGGATCTTCATGAGGCATTACTCAAAATTCAATAAATGAAATTCTTAGCTTAACACTATATTTAATCCAAACTATCCATGAGCTAAAAAAGCCTAAATTCAATACATTAATAATTTCTTTTTTATTCTTAGAATTGTAATCTGTAATCAATAGACATAATTTGGGATGGTTGATTTTGACAGAAAGATGAGAGTTTTTTTTTAAAAAAAAATTCGAATAAGAACTTTCATTGATAGTATTGGAAAGTGGTAATGATGTTGAAAATGCAATATTACAACACAATAAAGATAATAAAGAATATCAATTGAATCATTATTTTGAAGGAATAATGCATATAAGTATGTTTACTCTAAATAATTTTTAAAATGATTCTTTTTTAATTTGGAGTTAATTATACAACCCTAATAATTATAAAAAAATTAAATGTAGAATGGAGTTAAAAAAAATTACAACTAAATATTACCACATTTACAATAAATCTAAAATTATTCATACCTTGATCATTATTTGCCGCTGCTTCTTCTTCATCATTAGTGTACTGTTTGTCTATAGCACCTTTTATTTGATTATTAGCACCTCTAGGATCCAAATCTGTAGCCCAAGAGAAATTCATCAGAGTTAAATGAGTATTTCCTAACTTTTTATGAACCTGTAAAATGAACACATTTAAACATTAAAATCTGTACATTTAAAATAAAAATTTATTTTACAAAAAGAAAATAATTGATCATTGCAAACCTTTCCAATTAAGAAATATACTAGTGATTCTTTGGGTACAATTTCTTTAAGTTCTTCTAGATCTTTCAAAGCTTCTTCATGCCTATCAAGAGAAAAGTACACAGAAGCTCGATGAAATTTGCACAGGGGATTCCTTGGATCCATAGCAATGGCTTCATTTAAAGTAGCTAAGGACTTGTCCATCTTCTTTAAAGCATGTAAAACCTAAAGAAGGGGGAAAGTACACAATATAGAATGCAAAAAATTCTTTGTAATTTCTATTAACAGAAGGTATATTGAAATATTGTATTGTATAAATGAAGTATTTTTTTAAAAATACAGACTACTGAACTGTATCTGAAAAATATAAAAAAAGAATGACGAGAACATAAATCAGTATATGATACATATTTTGATGACATTAACCATTTAGAAAAATATAAATTATCTTACCACTCCAATATGGCACTTGAGAACAGAACTTTGAGGATTTATTTTTAATGCCTTCTCATAATGAACTTCTGCTAATTGAAACTTTTCTTGCTTATAATAAATCATTCCAACACCATACCTATTACATAAAAATGAAAGAAGTTGTTTTAAATTCTTATCAAATTGAAAAAAAAAAAAAGTTATTATTTTACTTTTGCATAATAATAAAAAGAATCAAAAGTGAATCTATTAATTTTTTAAAAAAATAATGAAACCTTCATGCATGTACTAAACAAACACACTCACACAAATGAGAATTTATACACACACACAGAAAAATTAACTACACTTTTGAAAAATGCTAAGTGTATTATTTAATAGAATGCATATTAAGTTACAATGATTTAAAAAGCATAAAACTAATACATAATAAAATGCAATAAAAATTACACTATTATCTACACTACTTCATTTAAAATTACATCATGCACCCTACTTTGTTTCAAACAAATTAACAACAAACTTTTTAAAAAGGGAACCATTTCGAATTAATGTTGAAATTGTAATTAATTTATTTAATAATGTAAAATTATTTAATGATACAATTTTAACACCAGTAAATTAAAAATAATTAATTAAAAACCATTTTACGGAAGGGTTATTAATACAAATTTCATTTTCAAGATTTTTTTTTATTGTTAAACATTATGAAAAGTAGAACCAATTTTAAATACTAAGAATTTAAAAGAAAAAAAAAAGTTATATTTTCCCACCTTATATTCATACTATTTAAATACATTCTATGAAAATATGCTATATGTTTATTAATACTGCTGCTATCACTGAAAACAATGTATAAAGAAAATTTACTATTCTATCAAAAATTTTACTCATAATTTAAAGCTTGATCAATAAAGAAGAGTATATTAGAAACTTTATATTTTATACAGGCAAAACAAGTGTGAAAAATAAATCACTTTGAGATTAAATTAAAACTACATTCACAGAAATAAAGTTCAAGTTTCTAATTCAGTGTTATTTTAAACAAATAATTTCTTGTTTCAACTCTTGTTATTTATTGAAGATGAGACGAAAATAATTTTCAAGCTCACCAAGCATTATAATGCCTAGGATCAATTCTAATAGCATTTCGGAAACAAGTCTGTGCTTTGTCCATTTCTTCTGTCATGACATATTCATGTCCTAAGAGAGTATATGCATAAGCAAAATTTTCATCAACTTGTACGGCTCTTTGTAGGTATTTAATTGCAGTTTCATGCTCTTTTTGTAAGCTAAAACAATTTCCAGCAGCACACCATGTCTAAAGAAAAATAAAGGTTATTAATAACCACAATGGTCACTTACTGAAAAATAAAAAATGCTCTTTAAACACTCAAAGATCTTAACCTGGTATTAAATACCCAAATCAGAATTCATATATATTAAATAATGTATTTTAATAATTTCATAATAGCTATTAAAGTAAACACCAAAACATATATCAGATCATAAATATTCCAATCACATTTAAGAAATATGAACAGATACAATAAGCAAAAATTTTAAAATAAGAAAATGATACTAGAAGGATATGAAGAAAGGATACATGATTCTAACTCCAGTTTTAAATTTCACAAATAATTAATGCATGAATAACTAATATTCATGAATAATTAATATTAAGAGATGTTAGGCAGCATTTAATAGTTATAGCAACATATTTCTTTGGATATTTAAATTAAATAAAGTTGCTTTTGTGGAGATTAAAAAACAAATAATAAGCCAATTTTTTTGCATAAAAATTGAAGATTAAATTTATTTATAAATCCATATATTTGATACAGAAGAGAAAGTGGTTGTTGTTTGATAAAAATTTTAATTTATTGATTTACCTAAAGAATTAAATTGAGTTTCACTATAATTAAAATTCACTTTAATTCATGTATTCAAATTTAATTATTTTACATTTTCATATTTAACAATTATGAGATCTTAAGCAGTTATTAAAAAAATAAAAGCTGGATCTAACAAATAAGATTTATTATTGAACAATGCTACTCAAGTTTTCATGTATTTTTTTTTATAAAGAATAAAGTAATCTAAATTAATGAAAATTCAAACAATATAATTTATCTTTCTTCAAAAAACTTTTTGATGAAAAGTTTTAGGAGTATAACAGGAAAACTACACATAATATATTTCTAGAAAAAAAAAAAATTCACTCATATATTGATAGATGTCTTTATTAAATGGGCATTCAAAAATAAAAGTATAATTTATCTTTTAAAATACACGCCCCGTAATAAAAATTAATAAAATGAGTAAATTTACAGAGATGGTTTATTTAAACATAAAAAAACATACTTAAGTATTTTTTAAAAAAATTTTTTTTTTACCTGTGGACTTTTAATATCAAAATCTGTAAGTTCTTGTGCCAGAGTTGAAAGGGCAACTTCTTTCTGTAGGTGCCACAATGCTGTACTGTAATATTCCATTCCTTGAAGACGGTGAGGTTCCAAACGTCTCACTTCTTCAAAAAGTGCTATAGCCTTAACATATTACAAAATTATTTAGTAGGTAATTAAAGTCTAGTTATCTCATAATAAATACATTTCATGTAGAAAAAAATACAATTATTACAGCTACTTATTGGATAGAAGGGGAAAAAAAAAAAAAAAAAAAAAAAAAAAAAAAAAAAAAGCATAATTTAAAGTTATAGAGTAAGAAATTTGCCAAAAATTATTCTAGTAAAGCTATAGTAATTAACAACATTAAATATATGTAACATTAATGCAAAATCATTTCTAGCAAAAAAAATCACTTTACAGTAATATCTTTAATTAAACAACCCTTAGAGAAATTTAAGTAATTTTTAAAGTTTATCAAAATACCTGATTATATTCTGCCAATTCAAAATGTGCCTTTCCCATTGTTGTTAATACCCAGCCTGTTTCAAAATGTTGAGGTGGAAGACTATTTAGAACTTCAAGGGCTTTTCTACAGTAATAGTGACCTAAATACAGTTGTGCTTTTCCCATTTCCTGAAGCAACATCATCAGACCCTCTATAAAAAATGAAAATTTTAGAATTATTAATATATGAAAGAAAAAGAATATAAATAACTTTTTCCAATAAAGAAAATGCATTTTGAAAACTTTAATTTACAATTCAGATATTTTTTTCATAACAAAATTCTAAACTAAAAATGCCTCAAAACAATCATTATTATTCAAAGTATCTGCTTATCATGTAGATACAATTTTTTAAAATTATTAATGTTACTAGACAACAAACTCAGCAATTTAAAAACAACTGTCAAGCAATGAAGATAATACTTTCCCTTCACAGAATTTTAAGTACATTTAATTGTTCAGAAAACGAATGAAACATTTTAGTATTCCTTTATTTAATCAGAGATTTCACTACATACAATTTGAGTAGATTTTAATACACTTAACACAGTTCCAAAACAATCTTCAGTTTTGAAAAATGTAGTTGAAAAGATATTCACCCTTGCATTAAATTCTGAATATGTAAAAGAAACACATATTTCTACCATAGAATAATATCAAAAATAAACAAAGAAATATTTTAAAATTATCCACATGCACGTAAAGAAAAATATATAAAAATAGTCACTGAACTATACACAAATAACCTAAACAAAATTGTTACATAAAAATAAACATTAAATTTATTTTTATATTTACAAAACTGACCAATTGGCATTAAATCAGTTACAATCAGTATCTGCAAAATAGAGCAGTACTAGTATGTATAATTTACGTTAATTAAATTAAATACTAACCAGCAGATGCTTTTTGCATACTTAAAGCTGCCTGTATAATTGTAGCTGAATTTGAAAGTTTATTTTCGGATTGAATTTCAGGTTTATTAATTTCATTTAATTCACTTTCTTTAGGTTCTGAAATTGGAGTCCTTGCTGTTCGTGCTTTAGGCTTCTTTGTAGGAGCCTTTGTTGATATAAACCTACTTCTGGTGGAGCTTTTATTATTTTCTTTCACAGAATTTGAACTACTGAATAGCCTAGAGCTTCTTCTGACGTTGCCTAAGGATACTGGTGCCAAACTGTAAAAGATAAAAATATATGTACAAAAAGTAAAATAACACTGTTATTTATTATTACAAACATAAGTGTATATTTAGTTAAAATTAATATATTTCTATAAGAAACAACTGATATTTTCAAATAATAAGCCTTCATCAAGTTAAAATTTAAAAAATTACGTATGTGAAACTTATACTAATAAGAGAAAGAAGACACAAAGGGAAACCTCTTTACTAAAAATACAAAACATAGAAAGTAATTTAAAATTATGAGTTATTTCATTAATTGGTGCACACACTCATTAGAAAATAACAATATGCTCAGATAAAAACTAGTTTACAATATATTGTCAAATAAAAACCATATATATCATTCTGGAGAGAAAAAGTATGATACAGTTTTAGCATTAAAAATCATTCAACCAATCGAGTAGTGTGTTACAACTTCAAAAAACATGTCAATGATTTTTACTGACATAAACATGGCAATGTATCAACTGAACTATAAAGTTCTATTAAATTTTTTTTTTTACAATTCCTGTTTCAAATTTAGTAATATAATGGCTTGTATATTAATTCTTCGCATGGATAAGTTGAAAAATGGAACAATCCAGATGGAAGGATACAAGATTTTTTTTTAATGAGGACATCTTTTAAACATAATTTTAAGTGAAGAACAAATTAGGCTACAAGGAAAGAATGATTTATTACATGAAATAGCAAAAAGAGATTAATTTCAATCCAATGAGGTCAAAGCTAGCAGTTTATATATTAGATTTTTTTTTTTTAAAGCTTTCATAATTTTAAATGCAGTTTAGCCGCACGACTTGGGGATGAAGGAGTTTTTGGTGCTACTTTGCCAAATGCAAAATGTTACAGTAGAATCATCGATGCATGCACAGCTACTCTAAAAAATTGTAAATTTGGCGATTTTTAAAATTGCGACAAATGGTGGAGCTTAATTACATTTTAACCCTCAATATAAACTAAAATAATAAAAAAGTGTTACAGTAAGTTAAATAAATAGGAAAAAAAAATAAAAAAAAAAAAAAAAAAAAAAAAAAAAAACAATCAACTGGCAGCTTATAATTTAAATCAAAAGTATGATAAACTCAGGCAATACTATTCACTAAAATTGACAAATCAAAAATTTCAATAAGAATATAATGAGAAAATACTATCTGAGGCAATATAATTTAATAAAAATTGCAAATACCATACTTCAATTACAATTGAAAGAAAAGTTAGGCTTAACAGGAATCAACACTTATAACAAATTTGATCAATAAAAATAATAAAATTATAAACAGGTGATCTAAAACACAAACATAGACAGTCTAAAATACAAAAACTAAAAAATAATAATTAAATTTCTTTTCATAAAGCAACATTTCATAAATTCAATGTTTATACTTGCTGCCATTCCAATAATATTCTTTCAAGATGAGGATTAATTTGAATATCAAACATAATTATTTTACAAATAACTAAAGGAATTGTAATAGTTTTTTTTTCAGAAAGAACAAATTATTAAAAAAATATAAATCAAATGATTAGCAAGGAGAAGATACATTATGGTATCACACATGATATACAAAAAAATTTAAAATTGAACTTCTATAAAATCTAAGTCAAAGTTTTTTAAAAAAAGTTTTACGTAAAATTTTTTGCAATGAACAGACTTAGCCACCGATGGTACGCTTTTTTAAATGATTATTATTAAATTACTCAATTAAATATAAGAATTAAAGTAAACGGTGAAATATTGAGAAATGGACAATAGTAAACTTTTTCAATATTAAAATTGAAGCAAATGATAAAAAATTGAAAAGTGATCCAGTATGCAAAAAGTGATCCAACTAAAACAATGACCCTCAAAGTGGTTAAAAAAAAGCCTTTATGGTGCATGTTATCAGTATCCAGATTCTTTAAACCTAATTTCATGTTTATGTATTTAACAATCTTTCCCCTATGTCATTGAAAAAATCAGAAACTTTTTTCGATCTGTGCATGCACAATGAAAGCAAAATCCTTTTAAACTTAAAATTTTGAAAAATTGGCGAAATTTGAAATAAAAAAAAGACTCTGTGGTCCACATTATCAGAAGAATCTTTGTACCAAATTTCATGATCATGTGTTTTATCTTCTTTATGCTATGCTGTTGACAAAAGCAGGCCCTTTTTTCTTAATCTGAGCAGGTGTGGTGAAAGCAAATTCACTTAAAACATAAAAAATTCACTTCACTTTAAAAAAAAAAAATTAAAGGCAGATTTCGATAAACCGGCTCTGTGGTGCACATTATCAGGATTCGTAGATTCTTTGAACCAAATTTCGTGGTCCTGCATCAACTAATCTTTTTGTAATGCCACAGATAAAAATAGTCAGTTCTTCCTTTTATCAGTATAGATGATTATACAGATGTTTATAATTATCAAAATCTAAAATCTGATTTCAGTTCAATATATTTAAATTTAATATAAAATACTTTTCAGACAAGCGCTTAACAAGAACTAAAGATTCAAAATTAATAATATAACTTTTTTTAAACACAGCTCAAAAGAAAGAAACTGCCATAGTAAATATATTGCTAATTGTACACCAAAATTTATAAGTTATTTTGAAGTTATAGATTATTGTAGAACAAAAATTATACCTTGCTTGAGGAGTTTGTGATAAGCTTGTATTATTGTTGTTATTGTTTCCTGATTGACTAAATATCTGAAACTTAGGTGGATTCATATCTTGACTTCTTCTAGTCATAGGTGTCTAAAAAAAAATGAACTCATTGATATACTACACCACTGTGAAAAATTAAAATTATATAAATTACATATAAAAAAAAAGGGTTGAATATATATGAGGTATTCTACATCAAAATTACCTTTTTTAAACTTCCTTTGTCAGATACTTGACTTTCAAGATCTTGATTTGTTATAGGTGTAGATAAAGGCAAGATACCAAAACTTTAAAAACAACAACTTCATATTAGTAATTGTTATAATTATACATTTGAATTCACTTCAAAATCCTTACCTAACTTTATAGAATAAAGTAAAAATTATTTTTATTTGCTTATCAATTTTATATCTTTCTTGCTGGCATAGCAACAAAATTGAATCATAACTGATGTATTTTTTTTTAAAATTGTGTGATTCCAATTACTTTAATACTTACTTCTGAAATCTTAAAATACTCTCATAAAATAAATTTTCTTTTTGTAATATTGTCTGAATTTCTGATAGGCAATATAAAATACATATTAGTAAATCAGTTTTCAAGGTATTTAGCAAAGCTTGCAAAACATATTAACATAATTATTACCATTTCAGTGTAAGGAATATTGCAAATCATAGTGACAAAAATATCCTAAGCAATACAAGTGATTTATTCAGAAAAAACACATTTTAGAAGTAGATTTAATAAGTATTAAATAAAATAAACATATTCAAACACACTTGTTAACAGATAAATGTTATAAAGTACTAGAAATTTTAAATGCCCACATATTTAAAAATGAATTATTCATCTCATTAAAAACTATTAGCCTACCTTGGTGTGATAGGAGAGTACGAACTTTGAACTCCAAATAAATTACGGCCACTCTTAGCATATTTTTTGGCATTTTTTGCATAGGTTTGGAAAGGAACCCAAGAATTGTTCTCTGGAGTGAAAACTTCAATATTTACATCAGGTGTTGACCTGATGAATGCAAGAGGAGATTGGCTGCTGTAAATTGATGGAATTGGAGAGACAGGAACAATGGAAATCTTATTTGAAATTTGACTAGAATCCTGTAATCATATGAAAATTATAAAATTTCCTTTTAATTTTTCTTTAACATTACAAGTGAAATATAATTAAAAACATTTATAGAAAAACATTTGCATGAATAAAATTGGTATAAAAAGATTAAATTTTTTCTCAGCACAAAGTTTTTGGAAATCAAATATTTTTAACACAATAATTACATAGGAAAATTTACTCAACATTCAAAATTAAGTTCTTCTATAATAAATATATTTACATAATTAGAATGACAATTTTTCAAAAACTTAATAACAGCATCCAAGAATGCACACACAGTTTTAAGCTTTTATCCCATTTACAATTTCATGTATCATATCTTATTACTGAAAATTTACTTAACTTGCATTATTATTTTTGTGTATAGCATTACTCTAACCTCAAACATTAAATAGATTTTGTTTAAGCAACAGTTTCAATGTAGAAAAACATTTAATGCAATATTTTTTTTGTTCAGTACAATTTCTAAAATTTTCAAAACAGGGGAAAAAATCTATTGATTTAAAAAAGTAAAATGCTCATATTTTTTTTTTTTTTTTTTTTTAAAAAAAAATTTCCCAATTTTTTTTTTTAAAAAAATAAAAAAAATTTTTTTTTTTTTGTAAAAAAAAAAAAAAAAAAAACTGCATAGTCAATCAAGAATACTTATAAAAATTGAGCAAGAAAAATCTAGAGCTATTAAAAAAATGAATACTTACTTGAATAATATCATTGCATATATTAGGAGTTTCTTTTATATAATTTACATTGTTTGGCACAGGTGTTTTATTAACTAAATTTACTAGAGGATTAGTGCCATGACACATAGATAAGTGTTCAGCATTATTAATATTGAAAACTTTGCAAGGGTCAGGTTTTTCCCCTATGGAAAAAAAAAAAAAAAAAAAAAATCACATTTTCATAATAAATTAGCATTCTATTGCAAATATGTAATAATTATGTTAATGATATATGCATAAAATATTTAAACTTCATTTATATAAACATAATGAGTTATAAGTTATAACAATGCTTACCTAAACTTATAAGAGATTCATAAGATGACCACAAGAAAGGATTTAATTTTAAGCTTTTCCTAAAAAAAATTTATAATTGGTAAATTTTAAATAAGTATAAAATGCTGTTCATAATAACAGAAATTCTATATATTACATAAGAATCATTTTTTTTCATACATTAAAATGATTCATGAAACGTAGGATAAAATGTTTTAACAATTGAAATTTTTATGATTATACGTAAAAATTAAGTTATTTGATTACTTTACACCCATGCAAGAAACTATCATCAATATATCACTGTACCATAAAATACAATAACATTTAATTAAAAATTTTATATTATCATGTCATGTAAAAATGACAATCTGTTATTTCATTACAGAAACATTTACCTTTCACAATGAAATATAGTTAAAAAAATAAGGACATGAAATAAATAAAATAATTATTAAACCCCTCTATAAATCTTATAATTTCCTTCAAATATTTCTTAAAATAATTTCTTTGATTACACATACATACACACATACAAATAGAATGATTAAGTTTAATTTCTTACTGCAATAAATATAGGTAAATATGTATAATCACAACCACATTGGTAAAATTTTGGTGAATTTTTACAGAATGTTAAAGAAAAAAAAATTATTACATACATGCATACTTTACACTGATACAAATTTAAATTACATTTACTTAAAAAAAAATGGTAAGCATTTAAGTGGAATTCTGTGGGTTTTTTCTCTTCAGATGGATCATCTCAATATATTTAAAAATGGATTCAAAGCAGCTGCAGCTTTTATTTACTTGATCATGGTGCAATATTAATTCAAGATGATATTAGACTAATCTATGATACTATTTATTGTGCCATTTTGTTCATCAACAATTATTTTGATTTGTTGCATGTGAATGACAATGTCTGAACTTATGATTGACAATTTTGTGAGAAGAACAGCTTTTCAAGTTCTTCCTTTTAATAAGCAAACCAACAATCAGAATATTTTACACTACCATGCTTTGTAGGTACATTTGAAAATCAATTTTCTTATATTTAGAGATTCAGATTAAGTCCAGAAGAAATACACGAAACCAAATGCAGACAAGAATGGCAGTTCCATTTGTGAAACAAACCTTTTAAACTTTATGCATAATGTTGCCATGAAGAACTGACAACAGACAATCAGAATTTATGACTTTTACCAACATAGTTATAAAACATAATATATTTAGAACATAGAAGTGTTTTACATGCAAATAAATTTAGATAATAAAATCGGAACAAATGCATTAAAATTTTATTTCATAATTTTACACACCTGTAAGCCTCTGCTGCTTTACTAAACCTTGATGTTTTATAACATATATGACCTAACAACTGCACAACAAATGAGGAGAAATCTCCAAATTCACTCACAATATCATCAAGACCTTTTGTTTTTGCAATACTGCTTCCTGTTATGGAGAATTCTGCTTCAGCAAATCTTGGGGGAAGGAAAATATAAAATAAGTATTAAAAGCAACAAAAACATATATTTAATCTTTGAAAGTACTAATGGTATTTTTCTGTTAAAGCCCTACCACTTAGAATTAGTTACATTAGACATTTTTTTCTATTGTAACAATTGTAAAAAACTTATTTAAGTTTATAAAAATGACCCTATGCACACACAATATATTTTTGGAAGATTAGAGAGATAATGACTTTTCGCTGATGTTTCCTATTGTTCTATACTTGTATGGTGACAATAAGGAAAAAATGTCATAGATGGAACTATGTAATCCTGAAATCTGTGCACCATATCACAAAAGTGAGTTGTGAGTGATAGTCAAGTTTAATGACACAAGAGCAAAATTTGGACATACTGCAAAAAGCAGTGATCTAGAAGTGTGAAAGAATTGAAAAAGATAAAAATTAGTACACAAAAAAGATAAAAAAAAAATAGAGAAGGATCGCTAGGGTATCCTAGGGGGTGCATCACCTGTATTTATCGAAGACAACATAACCCATACGAAAGAAAAAGATCACTAGGATACCTCAGGATCATGATGTCCATATCTGCCTAAAGAAGGCAATCCCTGATATAGTCCCCAGGTACATGGTGCCCGGCTAAACTCCCAAAAACAAAGTACCCACTTTAGTCGCCTCTTAGAACATGCATGAACTACAGTGGGACTATTCTTTCACACATGGGTGGGTGCACAAAAGTGAGTCGGCATTTGTGGATAAGCAAACAAATCAAAAGTGAACAACAAGCAGCAAAGAAGTCAATTCAAGTCCTTCTGAAACAACTGTAAAGAGAGTAGTTTTAACCTCAACTACTGACACCATTTCCCATTTTCTGACATCAATTCTGCCTCCTCCAAAGCTATATTTTGTAAATTTTAATTTCTTTTAAATATTGTAGCATTAATAAACTGCTATTTCGGTTAAGGTGCCTGGCTAATCATTTTAAACATTCTTATATAGTCACCAAATAACATTAGTGAACCAGATTAGTGTGAATGATGGTGGAGTTAAATGGCACAATAGCCAAATGTGGTCATGCAGCACCAAATAAGGTGTAACAGGAATCTAGATATTTGAAAAAGAGAAAAGTTTCAAAGGATTGAAGAAAAGGAGAGTTGAAAGCAGAGAAAGATCATTAAGGTACCTTTGGAGTGCTTCACCCTAGTACAGTAAACCAAATGGGAAAGAAAAGATCATCAGGGTATTTTCAGGATTATGATGCCCTTGATTAAGTGAACACTGTGTTTGATGTAATTGGTTCCAACAATCTTGGAAGATCAGCACCATGTTCTGCTATCACAGCCTGCATCCTGCTCTCAAGTCAATAACTATCATCTTTACGATCATCCCTAACCCAAAAAAAAAAAAAAAAAAAAAAAAAAAACTTGGAACAGATTACTTTTTTCCACAGACAATTGGACCTCAAACTCAATCTTCTTCCTTCACAGTGCAGCTTATGAGATAATTTCTAAGGCACTGTGCTGGATACTCAAACTCACCTTTTTCATCTACCATGCAACTTCGCTTTTTCTGTACCCTTAAGATGGACTCTGCATTTACACACTAATAACTTTCAATAGCTGCATCACTGTGGTCGGACTTTTGGATCCTTTGGTCAGACCATGCCTAATCTTTAGATTAGCTGGTTCACATTTCTCTTAGTTATTTAGCTCCTCAGCTGTATCTTGTCAATATTAACTTTTTAAAAATGTTGTGTTAATAAATTGTTATTCCTGTTGAGGTGCCTGGATGATTGTTTCAACCTTCTGATATAGCCCCCCCCCCCCAAAAAAAAAGGCACCATACTATATATTATTAAATTACGAATGAATAGTATCTTCCCTTTTTTAAATAAGGAGATAAATATTTCACAGTGAAATATTCTAATAATTTTATTGATATGGGTTACTAAATATCATTCCTACCTGTTGAACACTTGTATATTACAAAATGATACAATAAATGTCACTTAATTTCTTGTTCAATCTTTAGACTCTTTTTAATGCAATGTTTATTAATAACTATTTCATTTTAGTTTTCCATGTTTTATTTTAACATTAAGGAAAAATTAAATATAATTACATCTTTCCTGCAGTTGAAATGTTAACAGAAATTAAACTTTACCAATATAAACTTTTAAAAAGAGCAACTAGGTTTTTGTTCGATATGATTAATTGTTAATTAACATCACACTTAGGAGCTACATGAGGGCTATTGGCAACGGACCTTTTAACTTTGAACCTTGGTCAAGTGACAAGGATGACATATGAGCTGGCACCTCCCTCCCCAAACTTCCTCACCATGCAAATGGGAGAGCTTGGAACCTCAACAGATTTAATGTGCATCAGCCCCACTACATAATGGGTCTTCAGAGGTACCTGGGCTCGAACACATGACTTGATGGAAACAATGCCAGCTGCAAGTTTGTAACCACGACTACTAGTGTATCTTGGCCACAAAAGAGCAGACTAGAAGGAAACAAGGTGCAAAACTAAGCCAAAGTCACCAGAAAAGAAATATCAATTGTGTGGCATGATTTTTACAGAAAGGTACCATGTTTACAAGTAATTATTTAAAAAATAATCTGTTATTCATACAAGACCAATATGAATAAAAAGAAGTCTATTTAACATTTAAAAATGAAAAAATTTACAAATTCAAATTAGTAATACATTAATCATAAGATGGCTAAAATATTTAATGAATTTATAAATTAAAATGAAAATCAACAAATGAGACATTTTGAAATTTATAATTATCATACTTCAGTTTTTGAGAAAATAAGGGGGAAAAAAATCTATATAAAAAATGCATGAATACTTAAATATGAAAAACATGGCATTTGGTATTTTGGTACAAATATAAATAATTTGAGGATAAAATTTAAACAACCTAAGTAAGAATACGTTAAATGAAAAGGTAATTTGACAGAAAAAGAAATTACTTCTTTAAATCAACACAACACCTAGCATATAAAAATCGACATTGAGAACTGTGACATCCTTTGCGTTTTAAAACAGAATAAGCCGCACCAATTCTCCCAGCTCGATAGTAGCAGGTTGCCAAAAGGTACAATGCTTCATCTGAGTCCACTAAAAGTTATTACAATTATTAAAATTATTACAACTATATGTATATCATACACACACATAATGAAAATTGTTTTTTTTTTTTTTTTTTTTAAAAAAAAAAAAAAAAAAAAATCAAGAATGGTTTATCACACTTAATAGATTACTAACATTAAAGAAATTTATAATAAGATATTTTAAAATTTAAATATTTCATGCATTGCAGTACATTCCTGCCATTATTATCAATATTTCTTAGGAAAATCAGCATCACAAATAATGTAGTCTATCTTAGTAAAATTGTATCAAACAAAATTTTAAGTTTTGAAAAGTGTATCTTTTTGGAAAATTATGATCACCTAAGTTTGTAATAGAAAGGGAAAAAAAAAAAAAAAAAAAAAAAATTACGCTGTTGGCCTTTAAAAATTGCAACACCTGGAAGGAATGATCCGATGAATGTCAAAATCACAGGAAAGAAAGAAGAGGTTGGGATATGCAAATGATTAGTATTACAGTGCATTTAGATGACACAGGAGGGAGAAACAACATCTGAAGCACTGCATAAAAGAAAAAGGCACTTTTCCATTTTGCCAGCGCAAATCTCGCTAAGTAGAGTTCATTGGCAACAACACACAGTAACAGAATATTCCGTTAGGCATTGGTTGTATAATTTTTGGTGACTTTATCTCCTGCGTCAGCAAAAAGGAAAAGTACCAAGAAAATATGTGTTGTGGGTTTCTCATTCAGAATGCACCTAGTAAGGTCGGAGTTTGCCTCCTTAGAATATTGTGTTATGCCTTGAATGAGAAGAAAGGCTTACCAGCAAGAGTCGGAATTCGATAGAGGCAGGATCGTTGTTTACCAAGAGCATGGATTATCATTTTGTAATATTGCCCTTTGCATCAGTCAAAATCCAATCACTGTTATGTGAATTTGGAATCAATGGATTGCCGAGGACCATATTGAACAGCATGCAGGATCTCCACATCCTCCCATGACTAATGCACAAGAGGAGACACATATTGTGAGGATGACCTTGCAAAACTGTACAACCCCACTAAAGTCCATTAATCAGGAAATGAAAATGCTTGTAAAATGACCATTATCTGTTCGTAAGTGCGATGACGTTAGCAGCAGTGTGGATTGTCAGCACGACATTACTTTGACTTCCCTTGAAACCATATAGAGACAGCAACTCTGGAGAGTTAAACAACAAAGATGGATACAGGAGTGGCACAATGTTGTCTTTTCAGAAGAGTTCCAGTTCTGTGTGCACTATTCTGATGGCCATATATGTGTCTGGAGGCCCTGAAGAGACCGCTTTTCACCTGCTTGCATTCAATATCAGCACAAGGGCCATGCACTTGGTGTGATGAATTGAGCAGTCATTGGGTACATGATGCGCATGTTTCTAGTTTGGATCAATGGTGATTTGAAAGCAGATCGATACATTTCTGACATTTTGCATCCAGTGGTTGTGTCCTATATTTGAGGGCTGCCAAACCCCTTCTTCCAACAAGATAATGCAAGATCACATGTTGCACATCGTGTTCCGACCTACCTTGATAACGCGGGGTATTTGATTATTGACCTGGTCTGTGTGGTCTCGAGATCTGTTACCCATTGAAAACATCTGATCATGGGTTGCAGAGAGATTGGCCAGCCACCCCTCTCCAACTAATATGATTGATGAAGTGTGATATAGACTTGAAGCAGCATGGAATGAGTTGTCCTTTTCTGTCATTCAAGACCAGTTTAACTCTATGCCTAACCAGGTAAGCTTGTTAACTGTTTTAGCATGTAAATTTTATTATTTTGTCTTCATGTCATACTGTTTATGTACAATAAATATATTTTTTGTATTTGCTTTCCTTCATGATATTGCAATTTTAATGGCCAGCAGTGTATGTGAAATTTAATTCAGTAATATTCTGTTAGGCTCCTATAAGCTTTTCTAAATATTTTAAAAGTAATAAAAAATTATTCAACACTCAATCTGAAGCAAATACATCTTTTGATATATGAATATTTTCAGTGTTGATATTTAACATATTTTAAATAAAATCAAACCTTCAAAACAAAGTGCTTCAAATCAAGATCAATATTTCACGACATATTCAAAATTCTAAGTGATATATTCAGATCGTAATATTATAATATTAAACCAACTGAAGATTTCAACACCCAATTTTCAAGAAAATTTTTACGTGAATGGCTTTTTATTTTAATACATTAATCCAAGCTGAAATCATCTTTACTTATCAGACAGGCACATAACGACTACCAAAAACGATTCAAAATTAACTAAAACTTCCAATATTTGTCTAATATTGTAATCAATATCAGATCAGCATTTCTATCTTACATACATTCACTTCTTCCCCTCTCTTTTGGGCTTCTGAGCTTCCTTCCTTACTCTTTTTTTTAAAAAAAATTAATTAAGGTATTGTTCCCATCTCTATAATAAAATTTTCAGTAAATATAACTTGAGCTTAAAATATAAAAAAAATAATTCAACATTGCCCATTCTAGGGAAACATTTTAAATCAAATTATAATATCAGTTGTAATTGTTTTATTAAAAAAATTTAATTTTAATACATTGAAAATTGTACATTTATTTTTTAATATAAATAAAATCTAATGCAGTTTTCTAAAACTTTTACTATCTTCTCTTCATCTACACTATTTTTTTTAATCACAAGCATTCTACCTTTTCTCAGATTTATAAGATACCACAATATTGCTAGTAATCTTTTTATTTTTATACCTAATAAATTTAATTTTAAATCTTAAGAACATAAATAATTTTAGCCCAAGATTGAAAGTCAAGCCAATATATAAAGAGTAGAATTAGAACCCATGTTTCCAATGTTCAGCTATTTTTTGTCCCAGTTAAAAGTTAGAATTTTTTTACTAAAAAAAAAAAAAATGCTTGACATAAGCTGAGGCAGTATAGTTTTTGTCTGTTTCACAACAAACATGCAAATACCCTCATGATTAAAATATTTAACTTATTTTTAGCTATTAATTTAAAATTGAAAAAAATAAATTTCCATCAGAACTTTTTGAAAAAATATTAATCATCAACAAAAATAATTTTTATATCTTAGTAAAAAAATATATATATATTAATCACATGGATAATGGACCTGATTATTGAACTTTGAGTGTATTAAAAAATTTTTAATATATATATATATATATATATATATATATATATATATATATATATATATATATATATATATATATAATAATAATAATAATAATAATAATGTTTAACAATTGTAATTTCCATGTTCAAACAAAAATATACAATTCAAATAAAGCAAACCTATCCTATTATATAAGCTAGAAAATAACTAACACAATTCTGAGACTGCATTTCTTCGATTCTTAAAAAATGTACATTACAAATTTGTATTATTAGTCATCAATATGCTAAACTTATCATTTTAATATAAATCATTTCATTATCATTTTAATATAAATCTTAACATTTGAACACCTTTTATACAAATGATTAAATAATATAGTCACAAAAAATTATGCTTTTTTAAAAAATACTTTCTTTTCATCCTAAACCCAGATTTAAGAATGAAAAAAAAGTATCTGAAAAAAGGAAAAAAATATTATAGGTCCCTTTAAAATACCTCCATATTAAATTTTAAAATATATTTAATACATAGTTGAGGGTTGTGAAGCATTTCCTTTACTTTTCAAATACATATGCAATATGTCTTTTCAAAGTATGAATATTTAATGATGTTGCCAAATAACAATCGAAGACCACATATAAACCTCAAATAGGTCAGAAAAAAATCTTTTACTATGAAAGTTAATTAGTATAAAAAGAATTTACACATATTGATAGTTATTTACAAATATGACACAAAAGAAAACAAGTTTTAAAATGCAGTCTCAGAAGCCAAATGGCACACATAATTATTATAAAAGCTTAATCATTTTCTATTTATTTTTTTTATTAAATTAAGGATAATTTTTTTTATAACATTTAAATAATTTGCCCCTAAACTAAACAAACATTCTCTATTAAATTATCTTCTAACACAACCCCCCCCCCCCCCCAAATTTTTAGTAAATTTTTTGATAGTAATAAAATCTGTATGATAATTATAACAAGCACACACATACTATAGATTAAAAATTTTTTTTTTTTTATTATCTTCTATATAACATAAAAAGTAAAAATAAAATAGATATGAATTTCCAGTTAAAAATATTGAATTGCATTTCTTAAAAATTAATATTTTACCTTTTATCATATAAAAATTGGAGAGTGTTTTTTTTTTTTTAAAATTTTTTTTTAAATAAAAATAAAAAAGTATTTGAAATTTTCAATCACTGAAACTTCACAAAAATTGAAATTATCATAAATAAAATATTTCAATAAATTATTGATAACATATAATATGGACTAAATCAATAGTAAATTATAAATATAAAGTTGAATTTTAAAATAAATTTTATTGGTTACTGTTAAGTAATTTTCTAAACTTGTTATTATTTTTTTGTATTCCTGAATGTAATATTGAAAAATGCGAAATGTTATACTAGGAAAATTTTTAATTGTCTTTTAAAGTTTTTTAGATAAGTTTTTCAGCTTTTTGTAGGTTTTCCTTTTTCATGTTTAGTTTTTCAAGAAATTTTCAATTTATATTTTTGGCGTTATAACCATTTTTTAATAATATATTTATTGATGGAGATTGGCCATGATATTAGAATAACCCAGCATAATAGTCTAAAACAGTTACAACATTCAATATATTATTCTCGATTTTTGCCTTTCCCAATTCCCCCCCCCCCCAGTTTTTTATATTCTTTAAATTTTTAGAATTTTTATTTATTTTATCTAATTTATGATTTTATACACACACACACACACATATATATATAAAACCTAAAGTTCAAATTTTCATACCTTTAAATAAACAAATCTAGGTAACAGCTAAAGTATAAACTTTTGATTTCATTATTCTCCCACATAGCTAAAAGTTTATTAGGCTTTATTTTAAATAAACTTAATAATTTCTTTTCTTTGATACTAGTTTAAAAATCATCTGCAAAGATAATTTTATTCCAGTCCCAGGAATGATATATATTTTTTATTTAAAGCATATACCTTTCATAACAGAACAGTAAAACGCTAAAACTCCCGTAGGATGTATGCAAAGATAATTTTTAAACAATCTCATGTAAATTATAAATATTATGTAATCAACTTTCAAAATTTTTCATTTGCTAACTATAAGCAATCAGAGTTTTACAACTTTTTTTTCACAAATAAATTACGTCTAAATATTTGATATAATTTTCTTAATATTTCAAAGCTACTAAATGCATTTTCGATACTAAACCTAGTTATTGCGAACCATAATGAAATGAAGAGAGGAACAGCTTAGCTTGTAGTTTACGAAAAACAACAATAATGAAACTCATTCCAATTTAATGTACATCAATCCCTATAATGTTAAACAGGTTTAAGGGTAATCAAAACTTGAACTCAAACCCACTCATCACAAAGCTGTAATTTTAATGATATCTCTTTAATATTTTAATCTTAGGTATTAATGATAGTCAAAATCTAAGTACATAGTAGAAGAAGATTTATTAAATGGTTATCTCGCCTGTTCTTTACTTTTAATGTAAACTTTTTCATAATTCAAAATAAAAAAAAACATTTTTAAATATTATTTCTTCAATGACTGGAAATGATGATCAGAGATAACTGGAAAGTGATAAATTGTTCTGAACAATCAATTATTATACTCAAAATAAAGTATAATTTTTACTTGTTTATACTCTATAAAAATATGCAAATAATAATAATGTTTTCTTGTAAAAAATTGAGTTTTATAATTATTACTATACAATATGTGTTGCAAGCAGAATAACATGGGAATTTTTGAGCATAATAACCATACCTAAATAAAATTTAATGTTTTTTCGCGAGTTTGTTTGATACATAACTAAAAAAATTTATGTATGCAAACCGTGCATATAAAGCACAATATAAATGAATTAAATGCAATAATTTAAATTCCACAGCTTTTTAGTAAATTTTAAAATAGAGTTCTTGAGGACACATTGTTTTTTAATGAACTATTAAAAATAAAATTGTAGAAAATGAATAACCCTATAACTAATCGCAAAATAAGTAAATGCAAATGAAACAGAAATCAATTATTCAAAAAATACCCATAAAATATCATGAAATAGATGCAGAATTTATGAAACTAAATTTGAAGACCATGACCAGATCATAATGTTTACAAATGTTGACTAGTATTCATACCTGAACGGGCTCTTGAATAATCATTTTGATGTGATAAATGAAAGTTTAATACTTATATATGATAAAGTGTATGAAATTATAACTGTACACAAAGCATGCATTTATATACATGTTGCATATTTTCTCATTTTTTTATTAAAAGTATAAATTAAGAAAATTTCAATCATATTTTTTGAATCTACATATATTAAACACAAATACGTTTAGATAGATGGCGCTGTAGAAACACTACGATCATTCTTGATTTCACTTCTTTCTTATTGAAGATGTGTCAAAATAGGATTTGTAATAAAATAAAATTCTTGAGACTATAATCTTCCTTTACTGAAAATAAATTATATTATATAATTATGAAGAATTTGTTGCCATACTTCTAGTAAACATCAACAATTTTCAGAATGACTCAATTTTTATGCTATTGCCACTATGCTACTTATAGAATACATTATTTCAATAAATTTGATACATTGAAAATGGCGACATTTAAGCATCACTACTAAAAATAAAAAATTGAAATAATCTTATAGTAAAAAATTGCTTTGTTTTTATTTTTATAAAATGAAGCATTAAACAGTTAGTAATTTTATTAAAAATGTAAAGATAAAGGATATAATTTTTGGAAAACTTACAGAATTCGTTGCACTTGCTTTTAAAATCAGATGCATTTAATATATTTGATTTTTTTGTATTATTATTAAAATATGCTTATAATGTTATTAATTGGTAATAATGTGAAATCTATTTTCTCAGAACCTCAAATATAATTGTACTTCTTCAGTATTTAATTATATTTTGCTTGATGTTTGAAAAAATTTGTTATCAAATAATTTTGAAAATTTGTTCTGTGTTTACATCATTAATAAGATAATTTACCAGAATTTATTATTTCGTGTGCCATAAACACACTATCAATCTCTCAGTTTATTCTATCGAATTGATACTTTTTAATAGTCTGAAAAGGCATAATATTCATGAATGCTTACAAATTGTTGCTTAAAATTTAAATCTTTATTTCTGTTTCAGTATAATTTATGTATGCTTTACACTTTTTAACTAATCTGTTTGATTTGGTTGTCCATTTGTATTGTGTGAATTAATATTTGTATTGAATTGAGAGTCATAAATTATCTTCAATGGAATTTGAAAACATTCATCCTTGTGCTTTTTTTTCATGTATATTAGCTCGAATTCTAACTGAATGAATCCTTCTTAAACAGCTTTTGGAGTTCATTATAATAAATGCACCTCAATAAGAAAATTTTTTATTCATTGTTGATTTCATAGAGATGTAATAATAGTCTGGGGAAAGGAAATTTTTCCAAATATTTACTTTTTCAAGTAATGTCATTCTTCTTGAAAGAATACCAGTACCTGCTGCAGTACATCTTAGGTTGGTTGGATTTGTTTGTTAATTGAAGAGGAGACTTTTTATACCAAATTTCATGCATGCTAATTGCCAATGGCCTAAATGCTGAACATGCTAAGTCGGCAAAAAAAAAAAAAAGTCCAAATTCGGCAATCAGGCGTTTACTGCATCATGGCCAAATAACATTTGTGTCATAGGGAGGCTTGGTTAGAGATTTTGTCTTTAAAGCATAGAAATCAAGGATTTTATGTTATCATTAATTTTTGCTCTTTGTTTTTGATGAAATTGATATCTTGAATTAATAAAATCCAATAAAATTTTGGACTCCCTCTTGAAATTAAGTGACATCCGAGTTTAATTAAGTAATAAAAGGTTTCATTCCTAGTAAGTTTTTGAGTTTGTAGTCTTCCCTAAGGTGAAAAAAGTTTTTTTGAATTTGCAGAAATACCCTTTTTTACTTAAATAAATGAAAATTACCCTTTAATACCCTTACTTAATTAAATACCCTTTTTTTACTTAAAATAAATAAATTTGTTATATTTTGCCAACTTTGTATGTGGAGCATTTAGGCCTAATATAGCAATTGGCATGCATGAAATTTAGCATATAAAGCCTCATTTGAAAAAAGGTGTCTAATCGGGCATATATTGCATCAGCTTCCATGTTTTTTACAATCATATATAAGGAATTATTGAACATTTTGGTGTTTTTTCTTTAGAGGATCAGCTATCCTCTTTAAGTGCAAATGTTGGTAAATGACATTGGAAATATGAATGATAATTGACAATTCATTCTTCAAATTTTTTTTAATGCTATAAATTTGACAAAAAAGTATATTAAACATGAATATGAAAAAGCATGACTAATAAAAATGATTTTATTGCACTTTCATATTACAGTGAAATAGCATGATACAATTTTTATAGTAAAATTGCTATTCTTTGTAAATTTTAATAATCATCTAATTAAAAAATTTTGAAATACTGTTTAAAATTTCATTTTTTAAAAAAATTTAAGAATTCTCAAATAATGCATTATATTTGTATTTTTTTTACTTTAATTGTTAAATTAAAAAAAATTAAATTAAAATGGTATGTTATATTAAGAATTTTTTTTTATAACATTAACTGATGTTGGTTAAAAGAACATTTACTGTATTTTTTTCCCTTTAAGATCAATATATATGTGTTTTTAATTAAAAGTAGAAATAAAATCTAAGAAATCATATAGTCAAAGAATGCAATTTTTTATGTATTTGAGAGCTATCATTTTCAAAATGCAATAAGTTTTACTGTGCATGTTTCTTGCTTGGAAAAAATATTGCATTATTTTAGAAATCATTTTGGTTTCTATAATAGAGGAAGTTTTGGTACTTTTCAGTTATTAAGTCTCACTTTTATGGTAATGTTTATAATTTTTATGTGTACTATTTCCTGTATGTGATTTTTATGCCTTTTTACACACGATAAATTTTTTTGCATTGAAAAATTTTGCATTCAACAGGTTAAATTTTTTGCTGTATGGATTAAATTCACAGATTACTAATGCCATGTCAAAATCACATAATGATTTAATAAACAAACCAGCATGGTCTTTGTTAACATAGGATTTCCTTATGTACTAGTTGTATAAATCTTTGTGTCAATTTTATTTCGATTAATATATTTAATATTATCCTATTTCTTACCTTGTTCCATTATATGTAATAAGCAGGAAGATTCTTAGTATTTTTTATATGACTTTTGCTTTATTGTAGTTTATTTCAAAAATTAAAATTTAATGACTTATGCCTTGCATTTGTGTATTCTAGTTTATTTGTGTAGTTTAGATCTAGAGTTTTAAACTTCTAATTAATTTTGGGGCTTTTTTGTATTCTTAAAGTTAGTTTTTAGGTTTTTTTAAATTTATCCTAAATATTGGCATGAGGATGGCTTATGGTATAGGACATAGATCGTTGAATTTGAAAGTATTCACTAATTTGAATATTTATAAATATAGCGAAAACTTTAAAAAAGCTCCTGGAAATTGAGAGTATCATTACGTAATTAAGAAAAAATCTATGACTTTTTCAAGACAAATTTGTCACCACTATAACTTTTTCTGACCCTGATAATCAAATGAATGGTTTCTTCATAGTCCATGCTAAAGTCTATGCTGAGATGAAAACACATGTTGTATACAAACCATTTGTAGATATATAACCAACTTGTGAGGTAAGTTTTATATTTTAAAGTAGTATCTATAAGTGTTGGAATAGTTAACCTATGATATTTGAGAATATTTTCTTTATATATTAACATTGTTACTTAGTATGAGCATGTGCATTGATTATTATTTTTCAAAAGTAAAGCAACATTAAATTTAAATTTGGACTAAATTATTTGCTGTCTTCATCAAGATACATTCTCATTTAGTATTTCTGAATAATTTTCTTTATATATTAACATTTTTACTTATTCTTTTGCATTTAATTGTGTATTGTCAAAATAACACACATAACCTTATAAAGCTTTCTAGAATTAAACTGTTACTTTGTCATTTAATACAGCTGTTCATTATGCAGAAAAATAATATTGATGTTGAAACTAAAATAAATTCATTGTAATAGATTAAAAGTAAAAGCAACTATGTTTATTCTAATGGAATAATAATTTTTAACCATCTGAAAATAAATTGTGAATGGTCAAATTGAAATTATTCAATGTTACTGAATATCTTTTTTTTATATATATATTAACTTTATTACATCTTAAAAGCTCTTTAATTGATTGTTATATTTTAAAAGCAAAGCAATGTTAATTAGGATACTTAATGATGTAAGCTGTGACAACTATAATTATTTACTGTTTTTGTATTTTTATTTTATTACATATTTACTTCTTATTTGATTGAATATTTTTAAATCTAATTTAGTATATTTAAACTAAGAATAATTTTAGAATTTGTATATTAAAAGTTTATTTTGCTTTCCTTTTTATTATAGATTGTTAATGTAAGATGCACTTGCCTTGCTGAGAGAGCTCCAGCCTTTTGTAAACGTACTTTTCGTTATTGCATGCAAACACCAGACAGCAATGACTTTGCGTTTGAAGCAATGGATTGCTTCAAAGGCAAAGTTATTAGGCTTATTGCATTGCCTGCTGCTGTTTGCTGTTCAGAAATTGCAGATGGCATATCTGATCTGCAGATTGACAAAACATTTTTTTTCATCAACATTTCTTCAAAGGGTTTGAAGAGTTGGTGGATATATAGAGAGAAGAGCTGTTGGGCAAAATTGCTGTGAGTGGCGGCATGAGGGGAAATTGCATCTCACTGCAAGCAGTGCAAAATCTAATTTCAACCAAGTGGCTAATTTTGAAGCATTAGCCTCTGAAATGAAAGAACCAAGTACGTTTCGTGGTACATCATAAATATCCTCAGGCTATAGTCCAAAAAACTGGACTAGTCATACATTCAGTAGATCAGTATATTGCTGTTTCTCCTGATGAATTGATTACATCGGGTGTGGACTATATGCTGTTGGAAATTAAAATCATTTTTAATCCAGAAAGCAGTTCTCTAAAAGAACTAATCAGAAAAAGGTTTGACTTTTCTTTATCTGTTGCCAATGGTATCATTTCCTTAAGAAAAAACTACTAATATTATTTTCTGGTTAAATGCCAGTTAGTTGTTACTAGCATTCAGCAATGTCTATTTGTAATATATTGTATTAATAAATCAGCTGAAGAAAAAATATATTGTATTATAGATTATGTTTGTAGTTTGTAAGAGTAATGCTTACAAAAGTTTAGGAAATTTATAATCATGGCTTAAAAGATTATAAAATTTGTCAATAAAAAAAAAAAAAAAAATCTGTGACACAGTAGAATCTGATATTTCTAAAAGAACAGATTAAAAATTTGTTTTAAAATCCCTTTTATTCCTGTCAGATTTCAGTTCTTTGTATTTCTATATCTGCTTCAGTTGAATTTGATTCTTCATATCTATGTTATTTCAATAAAAATATAAAATTTTTATATTCATTTTGAAATATTTATTTTAAAATATATTATTAATTTAAATTATAATTTGTGTAATTTAATACCAAATTACCTTTGTTAGTTAACTTCTTTATAAATGTAACAAACAATAGAAATGTAGACTTAACATAACAAATAACTAAATAAAAAAACATGGAAAAAGAATAAATTTACTCAGTGAAAGAACAGAGAATTAAAATTTCAGAGATATTGTGGAAGGGACATAATCATCAAAATATATAGCCTATATTAATGATAAATTACCTTTTTAACACTATTTAAATATATTAGCTTTCAAAGGTAATAATACTTTTACTCTACAATATAATGCAAACTAAATTTTTATGAAATAAATCTTCAATCAATTAACATGTTTTGCCCTGATTTTCTTCCTGTATATTTTTATTTAAAAATTTATGATAAGCTAAAAATTATATATATTTTTTGAAATACGTATCTGTAGTTGTTGTTAGCTGGCATCTTTCCAGTTCTCTTCTAGATGTAGCTTTAGCAAAAACAAAAATAGCTAGAAAAATATAGATGTTGGCTACAGTTGTCTTCAATTAGTAAACAGCTGGTACTCGAAACAGCTTTCATCAAAGTGATCCAAGCATATTCTCGAGCTTGGAATTGGCTGAAAATTATCTTGGTGCAACATTTTCACCCATGTTTTGATGAAAGAGGAATTTTTCAAAGGAAATCTGAAAAATGTTTTAATTCTGCTGTCTTTTCTATCTTTTTTATTATTGCAACCGTAAGCTACATAGTAGGACATTTTTGATAGCAATAGTAACACATCGATCAATAACTCCCAAGACTAACCCAGAAATGGCGCTCCTAGTAAACCAGTAACCAGGTCTTTCTAGAGTACTAACCTTTGCTTGAAACATGTCAAAATTTTAAGTCGATCGGACCAGGAAAAAGGTTTTTTGAAGTGAAGTGAAAAAGGTTTTTTCCAAGTGGGTGCCACGATTGCTTTCGATGGAACAAAAACAGCAACGAGTCGATGATTTAGAACGCTATTTACTAGCAACAAAAATGATTTCTTGCGAAAAAAAATTTTTTTTTTGGGAAAAAAAAAAAGATTTGGAAAAGCGTTGGAACAATTGTATCACCCTAAAAGGTGATTAACAAAAGGTGTTATGTTGATGAATAAAAAAAAAATTTTGCAAAAAAAATGTTGTTTTCAATTTTAGACTCGGGAGTTATTGATCGATGTGTTAATTAGTACATGCAGAAAGAAACAAGTACACACAACAATGTTTATCTCGGCAGGAAGCACATGGTTAAGTTATCATGTGATTGTGATGTCGCATGAATTTAGTCCATTGTGGTGGTGTATGATATCCAATGACTGGATCAACAAAGTGATAAAGGATTTGTGATTGTTTAAAATTTAAATTTAAGTGTTACAATAATTTTTAGTTTATATTTATAGTCTAATATATATGATGAAAGTAAGAAATTTAACTTTTTTTAAAAGTGAATAGTTTTTTGCAGAGCTTAAGTTTCTTAATGAATAGTGTTCACGAAGACTCAGTTACTAAGATTTATGTCGCACTTTGCTACAATCTATGAAGCAGGAAGGTTTTACTGAGGTTGTTGCAAAGTTTGGGATGTCATTATAAAATGTGGCAGTCATATTTGGTAGATATATTGTCTATATTGAAAAAGATGCATTAGTCTTTTTTTTTTTTTTTTTGATAGCTATGGCCATGTGACCTTTGACTGCCATTTTTTTTTTGTATTAAAATATTTCTTGCTTTTATTCTTTTTTACTTACAGAATCAAAATTATTCTAAAATAAATGATACCAGTGTATAAAGAAAACATCAGAAATGGGGGGAAAAAATGTTTTGCTATTTATTTTTCCAATTAATGGACAATTTAAATTGCTCTGAATTGAAAAATTTAAATTAGAGCCTTAAGCTAGGTAAATCTGTTCTTTTTTCCCCTTCTCATATTTAATGCTCATAAAGCAGGGAAAATATATTTAAAATTATTAATTGTGTTTCAAGATATCGATAGAAGGTATCATAAATAAAGAATTCACTAACATTTAGTTTCTAACTTAAAACATTTATTTATTTATTTTTTTTTTTATAATTATGAGTTACAGGGTTTAATATGTAGTGAAGTGTGAAATAACTTTTTAATTTAAATATTTTATTTCTTTAGTTATCTTATCAAGAAAACAATCACTTTTCCTATAGAGGATTTAATTATGTCCTCGTGAGCATTACTTCTTTAAAAGATCTGGCAGAATATTTTTATAGTGTGTAAACTTTGTTCAAATTGAGTGAAATCAAAAGAGAATATAGTTTTTTATGTGAAATTATTTTAGTTTCTTTTTAGTAAATTCTCTTGGATACATCTATCTTTATTATGGTAATGCTAAAATGCTTTTCATAATTAAAAGAGAAAATACAGAAAAAAGTGAAAAAATAAGACAATAATATATTTACAAATAGATGTTTAAAATAAAAAGAAAAAAAGATGATTTTAGAGTTTAATAACTTTTAAGAGGTTTAATTTCAGTATTTTTAAAAATATCACCTATCTTAAATGTAAAGCAACTTAAAAAAACAGCAACCTGAAGTTAAATTCTACTCCTGAGATAACAGTTTCATCTGTCGATAAATTATGACAAACACGTTTTTCTTGAATGTTCTAAAGTATTGGTATATTATTTAAAATATTAATGCATCAATTATATTTATATTATTAAGGTATGTTTAATAAAATAGTATTAATTTATTAAACTAATTAATGTATTTATAGTACATATATTTTAATTTTAATGTATTCAAAAATATTTTAATACAAGCAAACATACATTATACTAAAGAAATTTCATTCTTCCTTTGATTTGATTGTTTCTTTTACTTCATAATAGAAGTATGATTAATGATGATACTTTGAGGTGATGTAAAAATAAGTATTAGTGCCATGTTATGTAGGATTCTGCCTTGTAATTTTGTGTATAGCAATTTTTAAGTTTTTTCAAAAAAAATTAACGTTGTGATATTTATATTATTTTAAATACTTTACATTTCATCTTATCAATTAATATAGAAAAGAAGAGTATATTTTTCAATAGTATGTTAACATTTTCTAATACTCATATAAGTAAAATATGTATAATCATTAGTAACATACTTATTTTTATATTATCTTCAATTTGTATAGTTGTTAATTAAAAGATATTTTAGTATAGATATTTTTAGCTTCTGCAATTTTATTTACTTGTGTCTGTTTATGAAATTAAGATGCATTAACTAAAGAAAATTATAAAAAAAATTGTTGATTACATCTGTTTTTATTGGCATTTATGTATTATTTGACTGTGTTTAGTGCTTTTTTTAAAACCTGTAGTAATAAACCTTCATGTAGGAAATACTTAGCCTAAAAATAATTTTTTTGAATATTTATGTTTGATTATAACATTTCCTCATAAAAATATGTTAATGTTACAGAATTGTATATTTTTATCAAAGAAAATGTTTAAGATGGGAGTTTTTGAATTTAAATTAAATTTTTTTTTTATTTCAGCTTTATTTTGTTTTCTTGCAGGGAAATCTCATTGTGTTACATTTTATTATATTGGTTGTAAGATGATTATTTTGTTTTTCATTTTTTGTCAATTTTGCTTTTGATGAATTACTTAACTAAATTGCAAATTCGAAATGCAATTCATTTAAATAATTTTTTTTCTTCAAATCATTCTTTTGTTATATAATTGTTAGATTTAATGAACTGTATTGTTTATGGATGGAAAATTGCAGATTATACAAGAAAATACATTTAAGTATGTATTAAGTTGTTACTGAAAATAACGAGTTATCTTACAGTTGCGTTTTAATTTCTTTTGAATGTGTACCAGATGTGTTCATAAATTAAATGGATTAGTGGATTACTCATCATATTCACTAAATTTATCTCTTTCATGATATTGTAGTCATTGAGAGTAATTATTCTCAAAATATGCTTTACGTTTGATTTAATATTCAATATGCTTTTAAATATTTGTTATATTATTTGTATAGTAGTCACATGTTATTTTTTTAAAAAAGGGAACCATAAAATATTTGTTGAAAGTGTATATCAGCAAGAAAATCTGTTTTCATTTTAAAATTTTAGTGCAATTAGTTCCACTTGAATTAAGCTTTGGTTTATTTATAAATAACATAAAAATTAAATAATAAATCTTGTGAGGGTGATAAGACTCCAAAGATATTAGTGTTGATTTGAAATTTGACTATTTTATTTCACTTGTTCGAAAATAATTCAAAATTTTGTGAGTTTTGATATTTGTTTATATAATCATATTTCACTAACATTTTTACTATAGCTAATTGTATCGTATATATTTATTACATTACACTCAGATTATATCATTGAAGTTATGCATTCTATGTGATTTTGTGTTAAATATTTTGTAGCATGTTTGTTGTAGAATGTCATATATATTCATTATTAATACTGTGATTTCATTTTGTCTAAATTTTTGTTGCTAAGTATTAGATAAAATGATTTAAACTTTCATAAAAATTGCATTGAAAATGTTTTTACTACAAATTACCTTCATTACTTTTTTACCATCTCTGATTATTTTTTTATGGATAAGCTTTTTAATAATATTCATCCTATTTTTCTTCTCAAAATTATTTAAATGTTCTGAATAGCTGAAAATTTTTATATGCTTATTAAAATGCATATAAATTTTTTTGTATTAGTGAATATCATCTCAGAATAATTATGTTAAATGTCTATGAAAAATGATTTTCAATGACTGGTTTCTATATGCATCACATATTTATTATATTATCAATATTTTATGCACTGATTATGTAATTGAATACATCTCTGCTGTTTTGTTTATACTATACAAGTATGATATTGCATAAATGATTTTAACATGAAATATTTTTAATCAGTATACAGAATTTTACTGTATTTTTAATATATGTTTAAAAATAACCATTTAATTGTTTCTAACATTTATATTAAGTTTTGTATCTTAAGAGTTGTATGATATATTTTGTAATAGATATCTGGTTTAAAAACCTTTTTTTAAGTTCACTTAATTACCATATTTTATCCATGTGATTTTTATGTTAAAGTTAAAATTAACACATTATTAATTTTCTTAGAAATTTTTTTAAAAATTAAGTTCCTATATTGTCCTAAAATATATTACTGTATGCTTTTAAGTTAAAATAATTCATAGAAAATTTGATTTTTTTTTTGTAAAAATTTTTAAATAAAGTTTTGTGTAATTTATTTCATTCATTAGGTTATTAATGATAGTATAGCTATTATATATATATATTTATATATATATTATTTTTATATATATTTATAAATAATTTATGGTATATATATTGTAAGAATTGCTAGTAAATATTTAAGTTTTTGTTTATAAAATGATTCTATAAAATGGGAATACATGAAGAAGTCTTTGAATAATTTTTATTGTTAATTTGTTCCTTTTCTTTTTGTAAAAATCAATTATTCATGAACTTGTTTTGCACACTGCCCCAGGAAAAAGTTCTATATTTATTGCCAATTTTTTTCTTCATGAAATATATTTAAATAAAAGGATCCTATTATGTTTAATAAAATGCAAAAATGAAAGAAGAATTTGTAATTAATTTAAAAAAAAAATCTTTTAGATATTGTTGAATATTTTATGATAGATGATTAAATTAGTTATATACTTTTGTTATTATTGTTATAAATCTTTGTATTCAGTTATTCACCTTTTTACCTATATGTGTGATTGATTTTTTAGATTTAATTTTATTTGTTTTCCATTTGCTATTTAAATTAAAAATTTTCTTCGATGTTCTTATATGAATATGTATACATAATTATACTTTTATGTTATTAATGTACCTTTAATTTTTTTTAAAATAATTATGAAAATTAATATTTATTCTTTTGT
The DNA here is from genome assembly GCA_019974015.1 of Nephila pilipes. Lineage (NCBI taxonomy): Eukaryota > Metazoa > Arthropoda > Arachnida > Araneae > Nephilidae > Nephila > Nephila pilipes. The sequence goes on along the minus strand of BMAW01020849.1, from coordinate 253,094 downwards.
ATTGACTAATAAATCTATTTTTCATGTATGAAATAATTCAATGTGAATATTTTATTTGAAATATTTCTTTTTCTTTTATTTTTAAGTGGCTTTCACAAATGAAATAGAAGTTTCTAATTGAAAGTTGTCTCATTTAACTGGATGATATGCAAAGATTAAACTGTTTTAAAAAAATTGAATGCAAAATATATTAAATTAAGCTTTTTTTAAAAATTAAGAACTATTTAATATTTTTTAAATTTTAGTTTATAATTGATAAGGTATATTAAGCCTACTTTTTAAAAAAAAATTTGTGAAAATTTATTTTATACTTATTTTTCAATAAGTTATTTGAAATCTTATTAAGAATTTTTGAATTAATATGTTTATATATTTCTTATAGGTGATAAACCTTTACATAGAAAAATATCATACAACACAAGAAATTCTCAAAATTTACCAAAATATTCTCCACCAATCAGAAAACGATATAATCGTAAACAGCGTTCACTAAAAACCAGTTCAGAAAATGTATCACAGCATCCTGAGACTCGTTCTGAAGAAGAACATTTCAATTGTAATAAATGTATTGAGCGATTTAGTTCAAAAACTGACTTATCTGAACATATGAAGAAGCATTCAAATTCCTTAATTTTCAGATGCGACATATGTTCAGAAGAATTTTCTCGAGTAACAATACTCTCTTATCACCGACGAACTCATATGCAGTCGCAATCTTTTGCCTGTAAATTTTGTCAAAAAATATTTTGTGATGTTATGGCATTTAAACAGCATGAATATCTTCACAAACAAAGTATTCTTCCAATGGATTAATATGCATTTTTTTCTCTGTTCAAAGGTGTACTTCAAAAGTATGTGTAACTCGTAGTGTGTGTTTGTTAGATTTTACTGTAAAAAGTTATGTCTTTTAAAAATTGTTTTTTTCTCATATATTTTCCCCATCTTCGTGGAATTAATATTTGTCCAACTGCAATTATTAATTTATCAATTATTTTAAAATTTAGGTATTTCATTTATAAAATTTTAAAATTTCTTGCAGGTTTATATATGTTGCATGAAATCTTAATTTTTTTGAAAGACTATATTAGTATGTGTATAAGTATTCGATAATATGAATTTTTTACAGCTTGCCGCATGAAACAATATTTTTAATTAAATTGTGACATGGATTAAACATTTTTTAACTGAGTTGTAATATCTACAAAAAGGTGTTGTTATGAAACTTTTTATTATAATCTGTCAAATATAATTGTTTAAAATACATATCTAATTCATAATATATGTGAATATATTAATATTTTAATTAAATCTAGAAATGTCTCGGTGTTTTGCTGTGTATAAGTGTTTTAAAGTTATTAAGTGTTTTATTATGACATGTAGAGAAAACTAGTTGTTTAATCTCTCTACATTAACTAGGCTTTGAAAATATTGATTGTTTGTGATGCAGCAACTGATATGTAATTTCAGGAAGATTTTTTTTTTATTGAAAATAATACCTGACTGGTATATATTTTATTCAATTTATTTGTAATCTTTTGAATCCCCCCCTTTTGTCTGAGTGCATATTAACTACATCTTGGTATAAATGTATGTTAATGATGCATGTTTTTATTTTTTATGTATTGTCAGTTTAATGATGCAAAAAGATGGTAACATTCTGAACAAGTTTTTTTTGAAGTGTATAAACTATATCTGATGGAAATGTTCTTGTTATTCTCTAATCATTGCAATTGATTAATCATATATGTAAAAGTACAATTTATGGATCATATACATACAAGTATAATTGATTGTATAAAATCATGTAAAAGACGAAGATTTTAAAGAGAATCATCATTGTCATTTTTAATTAATTTGAAATGTTTGAAAAATTTAAAACATTTTTGGGAAAAATATCACCATCAACAAAATTGTGGAGTGGATATGTCAACTACATTTTCCTTAAATAAAATTATATTAAAGTGCATTAGCTTTGCAACATTTTTTTGAAAGTTTGATTTTCATGATTACTTGTATTTGATATGAATACTTATAAGTCGAGCTTATTTTTTTTAATGCAAAATTTATTGATAAGAGAAACTCTCAATCAAAATTCTTTATTGATTTATGATTTAAATCTTTTTCAAAATTTATAGCAAAAGAAGTGTTCATTCAACATTTAAGAATGAATTAGTTTGGGTTGTATGTAATTTTTTTAATGAATATTAACAGCATATTGTAAATGTTTTTCTTTTTTTTTTTGCATGAACTCTTATAGTTAAACGATATATATATATATACACATACATGCACAATAAAATTTATGGAAATTTATTGTTATTATTAATTTAAAATTTAGCTCTATCTGTAAATGTATTATTAAAGATATATGAGTAATTTATTTCATTAAATATTGGTATCATTTTATACATCAAAATCTACATTTTCTAAGTGAAATTATTAATGTTGTAAATATCTTATTTTAATTTTTTATCTTGACAAATTTTTAAAAATTAAAGCAACATTTAAAAAAATAAATTTCATAATTTTCTTCATTGTTTTTTGGTTATGTTGTTGATATTTTTGTTTATTGATAAGTACATTTGTAGCTTTCATACATTATATATAAAAAAGCTCTGTATTACCAAAATTTTATTCTGAATTATTGAGCTGTGATATTTCTGTCTTATGATCACATAACATTTTTTACTTTCTGTAATTTTGATACAAATTAATCATTAATTACTAGAAATTATTTCAAAGAAGAGCTATAAATTTTTTACTTTTAAACTGTAAAATTTTTATGAAAATCTTTGAGATTGTATTTCTATTAAAATTTTTTTTTTTTTATGAATAAAATGGAATGGCATTCACAAATTTTAATATTTCTGATAAAACAAAAAAATATATTATACTGAAAGCTATCATTTTAATTGTTATAAAAATTTCATAATTAAATGCGTTTTTTTTTATTTAGTTTCATTTAATTATAAAAGAAGGCTTTTTGTAACTGTTTGGAGAGTGTAAGTGGACTGTATATCGAAAATGATTCTTCTAAAAATTTCTTTGGAGTACGTTTGTCCGCAACTCCGACTTTTCCGTCAGGTTCTGGTATGACTTTGATGATTTGACCTATAGACCAAGTACGTACAAGTGGGAAGCTGCATGTCCTTTAATAGGACTAATATACTGGGTGGTTATAATTAAAGTTACACTATTCAGATGCCCATAGAACCTGTTCTGCTAATCGGATTTTGATGAAACTAGGAATATATGCTACATGGACGATGGGGAAAAGTTTTCTGTAATAAAAAAAATAGTAAAAATTTTGACCACCAGGTGTTTTTTTTTTATCGAATCTTCCTTTTACAGATCCGTAAAACCTCTATATAAACTTGCAGTCATAGCCAGAGAATAATTCAGCGTGCATTTGTCATTGTTAATCATACCCTTACAAAAAAAAAAAAAAAAGATCGAGCTTTACTGGTAAAACTGTTTTATCAGAACGGTAGTAACCACTTAGCTGCTCTGCGTGAATACCGTTTAAAGGATCTGCGGAAAGACCCCATATCGAGGATTGGTTTGAGGAAGATGATTACTGAAGACAGTACGAACTATTCTGTGATACATTTTAAAATGGTATCCGTATAAGATCCACGTAATACAAATGCTGAAACCTCAAGATCACAAACACGCCTTGAATTTGCTTGGCGACTTTTGGCAAGAATGGAAGTTGATGACGCGTGGCCTTGCAAAATTCTATAGCCAGATGTGCATAGTTCCATTCTTGCCAAAAGTCGCCAAGCAAATTCAAGGCGTGTTTGTGATCTTGAGGTTTCAGCATTTGTATTACGTGGATCTTATACGGATACCATTTTAAAATGTATTACAGAATTTTTCATGCTGTCGACCATGGAATCTCCAACCCGCGTGACACTGATCGACCACTTGCTGAAGAACAGATGGAACTGGAATCTCTTTCAGTAGCAACTTCTTCGACAGTTTCAGTCCCAACCGGTTTCCGTCCTCTTCCGGACAGCACACTCAAATCACCAGTCTCTTCAAATTTCATGATCATCTTCCTCAAACAATCCTCGATATGGGTCCTTTTCGCAGTTCCTTTAAACGACGATATTCTCGCAGAGTAGCTAAGTGGTTGCTGCCGTACTGATAAAACAGTTTTACCAGTAAAGCTCGATCTTTTCCTTTTTTTTTTTTTTTTTTTTTTGTAAGGGCATGATTAACAATGACAAATGCACTCTGAATGATTCTTTGGCTTTGACTGCAAGTTTATATAATGGTTTTAGGGATTTGCATAAGGAATATTCGATAAAAGCTACCTGGTAGTCAAAATTTGTACTAATTTTTTTTATTGCAGAAATCTTTCCCCCATGGTCCATATAGCATATATTCATAGTTTCATCAAAATCCGATAAGCAGAACAGGTTCTATAGACCTCTGAATAGTGTAACTTTAATTATAACCACCCGGTACCTGGAGTTATGTTTTGCTTTTTAACCCTTTCAGGGGTGGTGGTATATTTTTTATACCACATATTTAGCACCCTAAAAATCTCTGTAAAATACCTTTTTTCTCCACACATTTGTCTTTAAATGGTAGCTTATAGTGTTATTTACTGAAATTAGATGGTACAACCATGTAGAATGATTATAAAAATTATTGCTTTAAATCTAATGAAAGCTCCTAATAAGTGGTTGTTTTTATCCCTATTAGAAATGTTTCTGCAATAAATTGAAAATTTTAATTTCATCAGCAAACAGATCTACACGTTTGAAACTTTTTGAGAATACCAAAAATTACTCAAAACAAAATATATAAAGTATCTATTTCATACTTAAAAGTAAGTGGTATGTTATTTATACCGGCGTCCACACAGAGGGTTAGAGAGTAACATATGGCAGCACTAAAATTTTCTTATCAGACTGATATGTGACGGTTCACTTCGTTATAATGAAAAATAGAGATCGTAAATATGCTATAGAGTGCCAGTGAGGTAAACATCGGATTTATTCTCCAAAGAAAATAAATTACCCGTTCTATGCAAAGTTTTGCAAAAAAGAGTTTAGCCACATAAGGTGCGCTTTTTTTTAAATTTTTTGTTAAAATACTCATTTAAATATAAGAATTTAAAGCAAGCGATAAAATATAGAGAAATCGATAATTATAAACTTTTTTGATATTAAAATTAAAGGAAACATTAATTTATTAAATTTACTATATTTAAGATAAATGTAATTAAAATAAAATTAAAACAAATTATAAATTATCAAATGGAATATATATCAGCTACATGCAATTAAAATTAAAGCAAAAACGATAAGTTATTAAACTAAATATATTTAAGATAAATGTAATTAAAAATCAAGCAACCGATAAAATATTGAAAAGTGATCTGGTATGCCAAAATGCTTCACATAAAACAATAGCCCCTTGGGAGGCTAATAAAAATTTATGTACGCTGTTCGTGCCCACTAAAAGACAAACAAAAACGCAGGGGAAAAAAAGGATTTCTCGAAACCAAAACTTTTGCAAAAAATCGAACAAAGCAAAGACGAAAGGAGAGTCTTTAAAGGCTTCTAAGACAGAATTGGCCGGATACAGCAGATTAGGAGTTTGTTATGGTTGATAGGCATGAGAATTGCTTACGATAATGGACATATAGTGTTAGCATGAGATAAAAATAGACGGTAAGTTGCCGACATATGGAAGGGTATATATATCTGCGGGGAAAATTGCAGACATACAACTCTAAACAAGAACCAAACTACCACTATACTTGACAGTGTGGATAGTGCTGAATAGTTCTGTAATAAAGTACTGATTTTTGATGTTCTGTGAATATGTGCACCTCATATGCAAAATTTGTAAATAAAAGAGTTGTATAATTAATCGGAATGCGCCTCGAAATATTTGCCAATACATCACAGTGGGAAGTAATATATGTCCGAGAGCGTAGAGCGAGCGACGGCACTCTGTAGTGTATGAGCGTTCCGTATGCAAGCAAATTTCTTCACAATCAACAAACATTTTTAAAAAGTTGAATTTTTAAAAATGTGTGAAGTAGAAAATTGTGCTAAAGAAGAATGCGGGAAAGCCGAAGGCCTCCCGTATTGGTACTTAAGGAAACAAAATTGTTATATTCATTCATTACAAGAAACAATGGTTGCAAAATCGGAACTTTTACAGGGCTACGAGTATACTTAATTTTGTGATTCTAAAACTTGGAACTTTGACTCAAAAATTATGTTAGTTAAATTATTTTTGATTTTGTACTTTTGTTTCTTAGTTTAACATATTTTGTAATGTGTATTTTATTGTTCTTATAAATAGTAAATAATATTGGCTTAGGCTTTTTTCAGACAGATAATGAGAGATGTGTAAATAATTTTGGGAGCCACTGTAGATAAAAAAATATTTCAAAAATCTACGTTTGAGTGCTATAAAAATTGCTGCAGAAGTAAAAAAAATTCTTTTCCAATTTCGAGTGGGAAAAATAAAAAGCTTATACTATCGAAATCAATGATAAATAAGCTCGAAACGTATTGGAACGATATATTATTTGCAGAAGAAATAAATTTCACATTTTTGGCTCCGACGGACGTGTAATTACATGGAGAAGAAAAAACGAGGAACTTGATCTCACAAGAGTTTAGTTGGAACTGTATAGTACGGTAGGTTTGCTTGTGTGAGGATGCATGCCAGCATCAGGATTATACAATTTGCTATTTATTCACGGTATAAAGAATCACACTCTTTATTTAAACATTTTAAAGGAAAAATTTAAATTATCAACTCAAAATTTGGATATTGAAAACAACTTTGTTTTTCTCAAGCACACGGCTCAAGCACTTTCAAACACACGGCTTTCAATGTCTGTCTCTGGTGATGTTCGTGGTGGTCTAAAGATTTGCTGTTCAAGTCCTGATGCCTCTAAGGACCCGTCGTGTAGCGCTACTGATGCACGTTAAATATGTCGTGGCTCAAAGTCTTCCTTTTTACATGGTGTGGAAATTTTGAGAGGTAAATTCCAGCTTAGGTGTCATCTTCATTACTTGACTGAGGTTGAAATTTACGAGGTCCGTCACCATTAGCCCTCGCGTTGCTTTAGAATGTAACGTTAATATTAAAAAACAAATAGTCCATCCCTAGTATCTTTATAATTATTTACAAGAGTTCTGGAAACACCATCGAAGTCCTCTGATTAAAATCCAATAAAACATATTTGAAGAGAACTGCAGGTTAGAGTAAGAAGATACATAACACTAAAACGAACTAAACACAGTGATCACCAAAGAATGGATAACGCAGAAATCACAAAAAAGAGCTATTAGTGAAATTTATGTTGAGATGATTAAAAGCAGTGGATGCTAAAGGATGTCCTGTTCACTAAATTAAGGAACTATTATAATATTTTTGACTCATCAGGTCTATTCTCCAGCTCTCGTTTTTCACTTTCACAACACGTACCTGGTCGCCTTTTCCGGGATAAATATCTATTACGCGACCAGTTAATAGATATTTATCCCGGATCTCTTTAAATTGTCTTGCCCAACAGGAACGATGTATTCACACAATCTTAAAATAGCTGGAAAAATATTTCAAATACCATTTCTCCTTGGTAAATGTCAATTGAGAAGCAACAATTTTTCTTCTTTCCCTCTGAATCTCGTGGCCGCGGTAGCCAAGTGGTTATGGTTTTCGTTCAGTCGCGGGTTCGATCCTTGTCCGCTTAAGACCTGTCTTGTAGCCGGGGCTGATGCACGTTCAATCTGTTGGGGCCCAAAATCCTCCCGTTGACGTGGTGTAGAAGTTAGGAGATATGATAACTTAAATATTCTTGAAGATTCTTTGACTTTAATCAACAGAAAAAGGGGAAAAGCTTAACAAGCTCGATGAAAAAATTAAAAATTTACTTAATGATGAGACAAAATTACAAATCGAAAACGATGTCTTGACGTATACAGATCTTAAAACAACTGAAGGTTCTGGAAAGAACAAAAACCACTTTCGCGATTAGAAATTTAAAAATTTAACGGCGACGTTAGTCAATGAATTAGTTTCTGGAATGCGTTTAAGGTCGAAATTCACGATAATAGTTCACTTTTGAAAGTATAGAAAAATTTAACTATTTAAAAACGTACTTCGGTGAAATTGCCCCCATGTGAAAGGTTTTTTCAATTTCAGATACAAATTATGACTAATCATAGATATTTTAAATATTAGGTTTGGAAGACACGAAATCTTATAAATACACGCATACAAAACCTTCTTAATCTTTCCACGGTTTCACGATGTAATAATATTTTTAGATAAAGGAAGTTTGTTGATACTATTTATATACAAATTCGCAATTCATTATCCTTAAATGTGAAACTAGAATCATATAATAATATGTTGATTCTTATATTATTCCAAATTATTGAAAACAACTTAGTATTAGAATACAGTCATAATAACGATGACCAGTCATGTTCGGTGTAATTAAATTTTCTGATTTCCTCAGAAATGAAATTCAATGGCATGGAAAAGCTAATATGTTTAACTTTGACGATTACCAGTTTATGATCAAAAATATAACTAGTCATCCGAAATCATTCCGGAAAGATTGAAATCGTTATAAGAAGAATCTGAAAAGAAAGAGACAAAACAACGGCCTATCAGCGTCACATTTACCGCTGCAGCTGTTTCCAAAATTGTTTATTTTGCCATTTGACAAAACATGATTCATCGGAATATTTTGATATGGAAATATCTGTGAAGTGAGAAAATTTAAGATTTCTGGTTTGATGCCTTATTAATTTCAGCAGAAAACATGTAGCTAGAGATTGTAAGAATGCACTGAATTGCGAAATATGTTGTAATAGGAATCATAGTAAATTTTTGTGCACTTTTCGGAAAAAGACGTGAGGAAATGAATGAACAGAGATAATAAAAAGGAAAATCACCCTCTGACAGCTAATATATCAACAGATGTTTCATGCGGTGTATAGCAAATGACATATAAAAATAAGACTCCTTTCGACACGTTAATTACTATATAACATAGAATGTAATAACCAAACCTTAATTGTGATCTGAGGGACTATGCAACAGAGCCACGATGACCTAGCCATCTTCGTCCAAATGACCAAATGGCTGACCTTGTCGAAAAGTCCCATGTGGAAATTGCGTAATGAGACGACAAATAAGTGTGGCGACATAGTTAAGAAATTTTGAAGAAACTTCCTGAAGAAAGATGAGATATTTATGGTTGTACAGTCGATGTGGAAAGAGGTTTGGAACAATAAGCAGTCAGTAACGATACCCACGATCGTGAAGTAGTATTGGTGTAGTTCTGTGAAGGTAGTGTACGCCCATATGTGCACTTTATGAAAATTGAACAACCCATCAAGTGAAAAGGATCCTTCTCCTCTGAACAAAACAAAGTATTATCATTGCAATTCGGCCATACTCTCTTTAAGAAACACCAGGGCTAATGCTAGACGTGGATAATCTTAGAGTTGCAGTGATTGGATTCTTGAAAGAAATTAAATGGACGAAACTGCCGCACTGTGTAGAATTTGTCATATTATTCTTCGAGTGGTTCCTATTGTATTAGCAAGAGCCCACAAACTGTGCAAGGATTTTGGTCCACATCATTTAATACACCTCTTCCAATATAGTTGTTCATATAGATCGCAATCGTCCGGCATCCAACATTGGTACTGTAACGAATCCATATTCACACAGGTTCTGATATTCATGAGAAAACATTCGTTGATTTGATAGGTACTTTGTCTGAAATCTTTCCCGATTCAATCGCCCAGCAGGGCATCCATTTCCGATAGTTAAGCCATACACGAAGTGTTGGCCAATTCAGCGTTCCTGAAACGATTCACACTGATCGTCCTCATTTGACGTCAACGACAGAAATCCAGAAGTGCCGATATTGAGAAGTCATGTACAGGGCCCATATACATTTCCGACACACGTTTTCCTATTAATACGACCCCTATAAGTTTGTATAGAGTTCCGTAACACACTCACTCACACACGCGCGTGCATACACACACATGTGACATTCAGACAGAGATAGTTTTGAATTTCATATTAATAAGGCATATTTCTAGAAAATTGTTTGCATATTCTATTTTTAGAAATACTTTTATTAATTACATTATAAGAAACAATAGTTTAGTAAGTTGTAATAAACTCAAATTATTAATCATAAGAAGTTTATTTTATAGTTGCGAAAAAGCTAGTTACTTCATTATTTTTTTAATAAACTTTTAAAAAATGATTAAGTCTAATTAAAAATAATATATATATTTTTCTGAAAAATATATAGGGTATGTATGTGTATGCATTTGTATATGTATGAATATGTACGTATTTTTTGGTTCACATTTTCTGTCAGTTTTTGCCTATTTTTAGTGATTATTTATATTCACTAATTTTTAAAAAATAAATTTAGGTTTTAGTAAAATTTTTGTACTTTTTTAAAAATTTAGTCACCTGATGGCGACACAAGTTCTTAGAATAGTTTTCTCTCGAATTTTAATTGTCTTGGATTTACAAAGGCTATTTTTTTCAAGATTTGATCGGTTGCGAAATGAAACTCTTGTGAAAATCCGACGACGCTGTACGCAGATGTGGTGGGCAATGTCTCTTGTATTCCCGTCAATCACGTCAGGTTTCATTTGTCAGCTCTGAACGTGTAGTGGAGCACATAAACATGACATAAACAGCAGACTCTCCCACCAAGTGTGAAGTGCGGGTTGTCATTCGATTTCTACATACTGAAGGGTGCAATGAAGCCGACATTCATCGATGAATGAGTAATGTGTACGGAAAAATGTTCACGAGTGACAATGTGCGACTGCATACTACTGCTGCAACAAAGGAACTCCTACTTCCTTCAAAGGGACGTGTTTCATTACTCACCATACAGCCGGACTTGGCACCCTCCGATTTTCATCCCTTTACTCACATGAAACACTGGCTAGGATGGCAGAAGTTTAGCGCAGACAACAAGTTGCACGAGAACTGGCTAAAAGCACATGCGGCTGCCTTCTATGATGAGGGTTTTGGAAAGATGGTACTACGCTACGACAAATTTCTTTGTCGGAGTGACAACTATGTAGAGCGACGATTATGTGAAGGTGTATTTAAATATTCCAAGAAAAACAGAATTTTAACTTTGGTTTTCATTTTGCGACCGATCGAACCTTGAAAAAAATAGTCCTCGTACTAATTTTAATAGGTTCATTTATTTATTGCAAAATTTTTTAAATTTAAAATGATTACTTAGTTTAGGTTTTTAAATAATTTAAATTTGATTGGTAAGTAAGCATAAGTAATTTTGTTCATCAATTTATCGATAGTTCTGGTGGTTATAACCTATATAATATCGAGTCATATTGGTATGATTCGTGAACAGCAAATTCATCTTAATGGTAAAAATTTTAATTTTTTTTTAGTTTTAAATTTTTTTTAAGTGTGAATTCTTGGGTATACGTTATTTTTAAGTTTATGCTTATTCGCTTTGGTTTAAATGTATTTGTTTCCTTGTTTCATTTTTCTAACCTGAATTTCAGCTCGTTTTCGGAATTCTGATTTTTCTTTGTCTACGCCATTAATGATAATGTAATTACTGAAGTTGTGTAATGGTTGGCTCCATGAAACTAATTAACATTCCAAATGTCTGGAATAGTATTTAATGTAAATTTTCTTTACTTTTGCTTTTCATTAATTTTATTTTCTTGAGGTTTGCAATGTTTTTGAGTAGTTTTGTATTTAATTTAGTTGCCATTTTTAATTCATGTTTGTTTTGAATTAAAATTATTGCGTATAATTTGTATTTCAATACATACATGCTGCTTTTTTTCTTATAATAATTTGTATGTTTTTAATTTAAGTTAGTATTTTTAACATGATTGTTCTATCTTTAGTATATTTCTTGCAACTCGGAATCAAAAGAGCAAATGCTTGAAAACTATTGTGAGTTGCTGTATTTAAATTTTTTAATTTGAATCTAAAGGAAAACAGAAAATATAAATTAAGCAAATATATCTAGTATTGAAAGCAACTTCTTGACCTCTACATTAAAAATTTAATGAATGAATATTCCTTTGAAGAACATTTAATTCTAAAAATTTTTTTCCAGTAAAAATGTAATTTCTTGCTAAATTTTTTTAAGTATGAAATACTGAGTATTTAAAGGAACATAAATACGCGAAGCAAAATAAAAAGATGTGACCTATAAATTAGATAATAAAATGAAGATGTAAATTCTGGTCATTTTAAAGGAAGTCTTTCCTTCGGGAAAATTATATTGAAAGCGATTACGGAAAAAGAAATCTGTTCATTTTTATCAGTAAAATTTTGCTAAAAATGGAGAAAATAGTATGTAAATGAATAATTATTTTATGTTGTATAGGAATAATTGACAATGCTAAAGACCCCCAAAAATTTACATTTAAATTAATTAAATATTTTTATGGTTGTACTTTTTAAAATCTTGTCCTTAATAGTATTGGATGTAATTCCAAGAAGTTTGTGGTGATTTTGAAAAAATCTGCAATTATATCTTTTGGGGAAAAATGGTTTTGAAACTTCGAATGAATGCTCAAAAATTGCACGAATTTCAAATCTATTGTTAAGTATTTAATTGAGTAAATTTCACTCAATGAATCTCTGCTTTTATTAAGTATTCCAATTTATAAGAAATAAAGTATAACGCAGAGAAAGGAAAGTATTTCTAAAAAACGTTCTTTTCTGGATAACGCAAAAAAAAAAAAAAAAAAAAAAGTGCTAAGATAAGTATTAAAAGTATTTACATTCCCAAAAGATGTAAACTCACTGTTAAACCGAATTCTAATTATTACAAATTTTATTTATTTCGTATTATAACTATAAGTTTAATGCTAAATACTAAAACTATTTCAAAAAGTTCTTATGTTTGTTCGATCTGTTTCAAAATAATTAGCCGGTAATTTATTTTATGTTGCTGCACATTTTATGTCTCTTACCTTAATATATTTTCGTTTTTAAACTTTTGCTTTCATTTTAATGATCTATTCTTAAAAAAATATATTTTAAAAAGAAATTATGTGGTGAAGTCTTTTGTTCTACTTCGATATATCAATCTTACCAGTTATTTTTATTATTAGTAATGCATGATTGAAATATGTTACATTCATCTCTAAGCAACACAGCTCATTTTACTTAGTATATTAATTGATAATGTGTGTTATACACAATAATAATCAATTTTCATTTATTTATCCGATATATCCATTAATAGAATTAGTTCCTAACAATATCAAAATAATTCGCTTGGATTTTCTTTTTTCCGAAATAAGTTTTTGATACTGCTGGGTTCAGACAACACAGCAAATAGAATTTGCCTTACTTTACAGTTAAGACGCATCCATATATTCGCCTATATTTAATATATTCCCGATATGAACAATCGAGAAAATATATTTTAGGATTCAAAAGACAGCCAATTTTCCGACGATTTTTAGGAATCGAAAGATGAATTTTAGGAGAACAATTTTTTTGTGATTGTTCGGAAGTTTCATGTTAAGCATACATTTGAAACATAATTTTATTTCCTACTTATTTCTAATTAAAAAACTTAGATCCTTAACTAGAATTATGTTCATCCCAAATGTAAATCTGAAAACCTTTTTCTGATGCTTTTTAAAGTTATTCATAAATACCTTGCAGAGATATCGCGCCGTACTTTTATTTCGATATTACTATATGTTAATATATAAAACGAATACAAAAAATAAATGGTTATTTTTTATTCTTCGAAGAAATGAGAAAATATACATATTTTTTTTCGTTGTGCGTTAATATTATTTGACTTTCTTCAGTCATTGCATACCATTAAATTGATATTCTGGACTAGGTGATGATTGAAGAATATTTCTATCGTATTTCCACTATCGTCAATGGATGTTAAATGTAAGTAGTAAATTTTTTTAAAAAAATTATAATCAAACAGCTATAATCAATTTGAAATTTTGTTACAAAGCATTCTTTACATCCAGTACAGTATAAACAGAATAATGCCAGTGAAATGTATGGAAGTAAATATTCCTTTGTGGATAATTCTTTCCTTCAGCAATATAGACTTACAAAGAAATATGCACAATATTATATGGTTTTTCTCCTACTATTTTGCTTTCACTTATCACTTATTCACGGTTTATTTGATTTCAATATCTTCATTATTCCGGAAATTTAGATATTTTTATTTTAAGGATGTTAAATTAGGCTTTACTTACATAACTACAAATATTTTATTTTTAATTTTATGGTATTCGTTGAGATACCAAAAGAAAAACTTGCAGCTTCTTATAGCCTATTTGAATTCGTTTCCTAAATTATCATATAAATGCAGGAACAAAAAGTGCGTAATGTTAACATACTTCTTTCTGTTGGTTATTTTCATCTGTCCTGCGTGCCTAGCAGCACTGTATGCATATATAATGTACGAAACAAACAATGAAATGAGTATCTGGACATATGGATATCCAATTTCCAACAAAAAGTATAGATTTGTTATGCATTTCGTATGTTCTCATGCATATTATGTCATGTCCATGCAGTTACCGTGTCTCATTACTTTATCAATGTGCGTCATATTGCATCGATGTGAGTTGCTGCTTTTTTTATTCAACAAAGACCTTAAACGTATGGAGCTGTCTTCGTCGTCAGTGAAAAACATTAACACTCTAAATTGCTACGTCACTATCGAAAATAAAATACGCCTTTTACAAAAGACCTTGTCAACACCTTTTTTCGTCATCTTGATGATTAGTTTCTTGAACATGTACACTGCTTTATCTATCAGTATGGAGCGAGCAGTCCCTTCTTACATGAAGGTAGAAGTGGGGAACATCCTTTCCGTGGGTCTCATTATTTTATGTTCACTGTCAATTTATAATACCAAGATACCGGAACTAATGGTGCAAATTAAAACAGAAGCGGGGTTGTTAATAGACAAGCATAAGTTTGACAATCTTTTTGGAGGAAAAGAAATGTTTCTTCTCTACCGAATGGAGAAGAAGGATGAAATTTACATGTCAGCATGTGGGGCAGTTTATTTTAAACGAAGTTTTCTAATTTCTGCACTGGGAGCTTTATTCACTTACGGACTAGTAATTTATAATCTGAAAACTACAGAAAATAGTTTTTAATTCAAAAACGAATTTTTTCCGAATTTTTCAAAGAATTTGTCCTCTAACGATAGAGAATATAATTCTTGAAGAACTAATGGACTATAAGTGTCAGCTTTCTTGCTAAATCACACATATGATTTCCGGATTAATTTTTATCACTTTTTATGAATTGAAATGCTAATTTAATCAACAATTTTTGAAACAGTCTGACCATTAAAAGACACAATCGCTTTACATTTTATTCGCATGTATATATTTTATTTATGATTACAGAGGTTTCCTCCCGAGCCTTCTAATTTCAACGCACAGATATTGAACAAAACTCCCAGAAGAGAGAAAATGTTCTATGGTTTAAAAGAAGAATAAATAAATATGATCTGAATCCATAATCAAATATCAACTAATTTTTGGAAATCGAATGATAATCAATTCTATGCTAATTATGCAATAACAATACAATATTACATGTAAAAATAAATTACAATATTACATGTAAAAATAAATATACGATTTTGTATTACCCCTGCTCTAACGTTCCTAAAGTATAACTACATTAGGTAGAATAAATGCATCCAGTTTACGAAGCTAGAACAATAGGCCCAGAAGGATTAACTGAAACTTGACTCTTTTGCAAATGAAAATTTATATCTCTTCCCAGCAAATTGGAGAAGTAACGTCACTTTGTTATGTAGTTATTGTATTTAAGTATTTTAGAATTTTTAAACATAGATGGCGCATACATTAATTTTAGAAACTGATGAATGACACTCATGTTTGATTTATATGCTCACGAATTTGGCTAGTTTCTCCCTTGGTAACAAAAAAAAAAGGGCGTATTTATGTATTTTTGAAATTACATATTTACAAAATACATTCATAGATAGTGAAAATTATTACTATTTCTGTAGAACGCATAAATCGTTAACAGCTACTCGTGGAATAACCGGTGAAACCTCCCTTGATGATAATACATATGCTTGCATTATAGAATAATTCAATATCTTAATCCTTCCTGCGACCAATATTATCAGGTATTTCTCAAATGTTTTCCCAGACCTTCGATATTTTATATGTGCCCTAAATTAGCGGTCTATCATTTCCCATACATGCTCAGTTGTTGAAAGTTTTGGTGACCTTGACACTAAAGAAAGGGCATTAAGAAGGATGCAATTCAGATATTATATTATCCATGTGGGGATCAACACTGTAATGTTTGAAAAAAGGGTATCAGTAAAAAGGGTACCTCCTGCCATGAAGGGAGACAGTGATGTCATTAAAAATACTTGAACAGTGAAAGATGCTCTTAGACTACACCAGAGGTCATTTAGTACCATAGGAGAGAGTACCCTACATTATCCCGTTTGGAGTTATGACCGTATGTCTCTGCCCTCTTTACGTTTTAATGGGATGATAATCTGTTTCAACATTGAAAAGGGAGCTCATTACTAAATTCTGTGTATGCCAGTTTGTTAGAAACCATGATGGTCAGAAATGACTGTAGGGAAACAGCATTTATAATAAAAGGAGTTAAAGACGTTTTATAGGGCTGTGTGAACATAGCCCTGCCTCAAGCTAACCCCATGCAATAGTGAAAGTAACTATGTAAATTATGAAGAAACCTACAACATTTCTGCTACCGACAACGATGTCATGTTTAGTTATGTAATTAATCTTTTCCCCTCGTTAATGAAATTGAGTTAAATCACATTTATACATTCAAGCAGATTTTATAACAAAGTTTGTGATGCAAATAATTTCAGGTTGAAACATCTGATTTATAAGTTATATATCAGGAAATAAATATCAGGAAAGGAATATAGAAATAAAAATTATTCAGTTTCAAGATGAAAAACATTTTAACATAGGTCATGAGACTTGCTCGCATTTTTTATATATTTTTTTTGCTCATATTTGGTTTCAATACTTCTGCCATATCTATTTCTCCCACTGATTCTACGTTTTTTCCGCTGAAATTATTTTTACAAATATGTTAAGAATGGAATATAATTGTTTCCGCCAGTTTTATGTACGAGGTCTCGTATTATGATGTCTTTGGAAGCAGTTGAAATGACAAATTAATGTGAGTTGGACAGATGAACAGCAATTTCTCTTATAGCAGTTGAAGCAGATTTAATATAATAAAATGGGTTGAATTTAGATTTGTGTATAAATTGTTAGTTCCTGAATTAATTCAGTTGCTAACAGGTCAATTGAAAAGTCCCCGGCCTGAAACATAGATGGCGCTACTAGAATTAAATCCATATGTTTTTAGTTAGCCCTAACCCTCAAAAGATGCGTGTATAAATTTGACAGCTGTCGGATCATTAGTTTGTGAATTATAGCATTTTGAGTGAAGCAACTTTTGTTATTGTGAAAAAAATGGATAAAAAGGAATTTCGCGTGTTGATAAAATATTGCTTTTTGAAGGGAAAAAATACAGTTGAAGCAAAAACTTGGCTTGATGCCGAGTTTCCGGACACTGCCCCAGGAAAATCAACCATCAAGGATTGGTATGCTAAGTTTAGACGTGGTGAAATGAGCACCGAAGACGGCGAACGCAGTGGACCCCCAAAAGAGGTTGTTACCGACGAATACATTAAAAAAATCCACAAAATGATTTTGCATGACCGTAAATTGAAATTGAATGA
This sequence comes from Nephila pilipes, assembly GCA_019974015.1. Classification (NCBI taxonomy): domain Eukaryota; kingdom Metazoa; phylum Arthropoda; class Arachnida; order Araneae; family Nephilidae; genus Nephila; species Nephila pilipes. The sequence continues at coordinate 235,270 of BMAW01020849.1, read as the reverse complement.
AATAGCAGACATTCTAAAGATATCAACTGAACGTGTACATCATATCATTCACGAATATTTGGGTATGAGAAAGCTCTGTGCAAAGTGGGTGCCGCGCGAGCTCACTTTTGACCAAAAACAACGACGAGTTGATGATTCGGAGCAGTGTTTGAAGAGGATCAAGCGTAATAAACCCGAGTTTTTGCGTCGATATGTGACAATGGATGAAACATGGCTCCATCATTTCACTCCGAAGTCCAATCGACAGTCATCCGAGTGGACTGCACACGATGAACCCGCTCCAAAGCGTGGGAAAACGCAAAAGTCTGCTGGCAATGTTATGGCGTATGTATTTTGGGATGCTCATGGAATAATTTTCATTGGTTCCCTTGAAAAAGGAAGGACCATCAACAGCGATTATTACATAGCGTTATTGGACCGTTTGAAGGACGAAATCGCCGAAAAACGGCCGCATTTGAAGAAAAAAAAAAGCGCTGCTTCACCAAGACAATCACCGTGTCACAAGTCAGTGAAAACGATGGCAAAAATCCCTGAATTGGGCTTCGATTTGCTTCCTCATCTACCGTATTCTCCAGATCTGGCCCCCAGTGACTATTTCTTGTTCTCAGATCTCAAAAGAATGCTCGCTGGGAAGAAATTTTCTTCGAATGAAGTGATCGCCGAAACTGAGGCCTATTTTGAAGCAAAGGACAAATCGTACTACAAAAATGGTATCGAAAAGTTGGAGGGTCGCTATAATCAGTGTATCACCCTCGAAGGGAATTATGTTGAATAAAAAAAAAAACTAATTTTGCCAAAAAAATGTGTTTTACTATGGTAGGTCGGGGACTTTTCAATTGACCTGTTAGCTCACGAATTACTTATTTAATGGAAGAAAGTATTTGATTTCCACACTGAGGCTAGTTATTATTCTGTTTCCCTGAAGACGAGGTTAAGTTATGTGATACCTCTGAAGCGTTGAGTTTGTAAATTATTAATTATTTTTTATTATTTATTTCTTAACCCACCTTGAAGGAATGTGTGACCTTTTTTTACTAAGATTATTACTTATTTGTTACTTAAATGTTTGAAAAAAAAGTTATTTACAGGTATAAAATTGCACATTAAAGACATTTTTAACGACAAGTCTCATTAGTTACACTTTCTATTTTTCGATAAATTATTTGTATAAAAATGGTAGGAATCTTAATCAAAATATAATAAAATTCTATACATCTAACTGATATATGAAGAATTATGCTATTTAAGTTTAAATAAGTATAATGTTTTTTATATTTTAAGAGAGTTCTCATATAGGATGAAATATTTTTGTGTATTGTGGCAGTTATAGAGAATTCACCACATGTTTTTCATGTTGAAGGCTTGCTCATGTTGGATTAAAGAAACTCTTATTTCAGATCAAAGCAAATAATTATTTTGTTTAATAAACACGAGGTCACAAGACACATCACAACAAAAAACATATAGGAAAATAAAAAGATTATAAATGTGTGCTACATTTTAATTATTCCGTAACCATATCCGTTCTGCGGGGCAAAAAGTTATGATTTTTAGAAAACGCTCAAAAGATATATGCAGCGATATTTAAAGGTAGTTTGCGTAATTAGTGATACCTAATTACGGGCTTTAGTATGATATATTAAGATTTTAATGACATAAAAATATAATACAACTATAATCTGGACTGGAATATTTCTGGATTCTTTTAGAGAAAAATTGATATTTTGAGGCCTATTAATTCAAGGTTATTCAAAATGAATCATCCGATTTCAAAATCTTATATATTCAAAGATAAATCACACATAATGACACGAATGCAAAAGAAAAACTTGGAAGGTTTTTTTTTTTTTAATTTTAAAAAGTGTTCCATATCACTTCTTTTAGTTACACGTACAATGTCCATTCGTTATGTATATTCCTACCAAGCGCGTTACAACATGTCAGTGGTAATTAATTTTACAGCAGCAGAAATCAATTGCTTAAGTTCTCATAAATTTGTGGGGAATGCTGGCACATAATCTTTACCTTTAATAAATCCTCAAAAGAAGAAATCGCAGGTGTCCTAGGAGGCCAGCTGTGTAACATCAAATGAGCTAGTCCACTGCTACTGATCCAACTGCGAGGTAGCTCCGCGAAAGCTTCTGAAACAGTTTTCGTGAAATAGCTTTACGAAGAACTTACGAGGGCCGTCTACTTTTCACAATATAAGACTTCTGCAGTTTTCCTTTGTATTCATTTATTACTTTTCATTCAGTGGCGTTTATTTTTGAAAATATGAAATTTTGAAATAGGATGAGCCATTTTAAATAACCCTGTATTATCAACCATTACATTCAAAGAAATCCATATTATGTATTTGAATGCCCCGTAACGGAATGAAAATTATTGCACAAAACAACGTTTGTATTTCAGTTAATTCATATGTGATAAAACATTCTATATCGTTAAGGCTAGGAATAATTTTATTGCTTTTTTCATTTAGAGATGTAAAAGCATTATATTTCATCCACGGAAACAAAATTCCTTCTTAGCAGGAACTATTTATTTATTGAAACATATATTTCGCACATTGGTCAGAATTTTAAGGATTATTTTATTTTATTACCTTAATTGAAATATATTTAAGATTGAAAATATACTTACGAGATAGATAGATAAATAGATAGATAGATAGATAGAGAGAGAGAGAGAGAGAGAGAGGGAAATGTAAATAATTAATTGTAATGATTGGAAATTATCGTTATTGTAATTTTTTTATTTTGATTATCAATAGTATAGTCAATAAATTTAAAAAAAATTCAAGCTTTTTTAAAGATGATGTTAACTATCATATAAAATTGTTCAAGAGAGCATTATCATGTTTAAGGCAGAAAATAGATTCTTTAATTTTAGAAAAATTACCAAAAAAAGAAGCACAAAGGAAATAACTTAACATTTTTTAGATTATTTTGTTGTTTGAAACATATTTTTAAAAGAACATTTTTAAAGGTACATTTACATTACAATTGTCTTATTTATATATATCTCATGATTATATAAATAATAATAAAATAATTTAAAGTAAAAGAAGCTTTTCTGAACGTATCCGTGCAACAATTAATTTTCACAGTTCTTAAATACGCTCAATGGAAGAATATATTTCAGCCGTGTCTTTCTCAGTATTATTTTTATTATTTTCTTTTGCTCTTTGAAAATGAATAACGAGGAAAGTTGTTGGATTTATAATAAATGATACAAGCAGAACTAAGAGGTACATACATATTTTTATTTTTCACGTAAATTGGTCATCAACAGAATAATGCTTAAACTTTCAGTGCAACACTTAAAATAAAATTGATTGGTAGTTAATCTATTCCAAAACTATTTTAATATTATATTTCACTATTATTTATGACCATGGTAGCCTAGTGGTCATGGTCGCGTACTCGCGGCCTGGTTTTCGACGAATCGTAGATTCGAGGTCTTGATGACACTAAAACGCCGCTATGTAGGCGGGGCTGATGCATATTCTATCTGTCGTGGCTCAAAGTTCTCCCGTTGGCGTGGTGTGTAAAAACAGCTAATATTACGAAATAAGTTTTTTTAAAAAAAAAAAAAAAAAAAAAAAAAATCAATTCTTCATTGGAAAAACATAAGTTCCATTAAAGATCACAAAATATAAGTTTTTATCACAAGGAAAAAAAATTAAAATTTCTATATTATTTCCTTTTGATCTAACTAATCTTAGTAAGTAATTAAATTATTAAATTTTTTAAAATTGAATCATATATAGAGGTATATCATAAAGGTTTAAAAACTCATTATAAGACAATAATATGTTTAAGAAAGTTTTATTAGTTATAATCTCTTAAAATTATATCATTCTTATAATTCTCCTTTTTAGAGGGATGAAAAGTTATAGAAATTAGTAAATATTTTATTAGAATATAAATAAAAATTAATATTGAGCACTTTTAAATGATGTGAAAATATTTCTTTCCAATACAATCAATACAGTTCTAAGCAAATATTGAAATTTTCCCCAAAAGAAATCAATATTTCTTTTCTTTTTCTATTGTTAAACTTATCTATTTTTTCTCGCTTTACAGAATTATGTTTTTTGTTGAAAAGATCTTTATTGTTTTTTAAATGTTGACATAAGATGTTGTTATAAAATAGTATAAATTTGAAACTGATATTTAAGTTCCTTTCAGCTAATTTGTAAATTTAAGTAAAAGAATGCCCCCAAAAATTCCATGGACATTCAAAATATTAAAAAGTTATGTATTACTACTATGTAAAAATGTAAAACATTGTTCATAATATTTAGTTGTACTCCTTTTTTAAGTTACATACCTCAATTTTTATTTACAAAGAACACAGAATATTCAGAGTTAGATTAAATAATGGGTAGATTGCACTATTACAAAATTATAATGAATAAAATATGTATAAATCACTTTATGAATGATTACAACAGCATTTTATATTGTTCCATACTTTTTTGTGTTGTTTTAATGTCAGTTTAAATTAACTAAGAGTAATCCATATGTAAAAAGAGCCCCAAATGCGGACAATAGAAAGCTCTTCTTAAAATATACCATTCCACATGCAGACATGTAAATGACGTCTTTTTTCTCCATTCTTTCAAGTATAATAATTTCTTTTCTGTCACTCAATTTGCCAAACTTATGCTTGTTTATTAAATAACTAATCGTTGATTTTATTTCCAACATGTATTCCGTAATTCTAGAATTATATATTGTCAATGAAACTATGATAATAGCGCCAGTGAAAGCGCTGCTACTGATATCCACCATGTAATATAGTGGAATTTTTTGTAACAAACTATTAGACAAAGCATTATACAAGTTAAAGAAACTGCTCATTAAAATAATAAACAATGGCGTTGATAGTGTATCCTTTAAAATGATTATCTTCTTTTCGATTTTGTTGTATTCATTTGCAAATTTAAAGCATTTTCCAGACAACACCACAAAATCTAAATCTCTTAAACTATTTTTAAACTGAAATAAAAAGAATCTACAGCGATGAACGAGTACACACATAGATAATGCATAGAGACATGGGTACGTCACATACACTGAATAATATATATAACAACCTATAAAGTTTACAATTATTTTATGAATTTTATCTTGAACAGGATATCTAAAAATCCAAAATTCAGCCACATTATTTTCTTCGAGAGATAGATAAGTAAACATTGCAGCTAAGAACATTGGTAAAGCGCAATTAACTAAAATAATCAGTATCTTTAAGCGGTTGTAATTCTTATTTAAATAACTCCTAGAAAGATTTCGGTGAGAAATCAAGAAATGTATGATAATTCTTAAGTTCTTCCTTTGATGTAACATTGTGTAGCATAAGATAATGGACAAGACATTGATAAACATAAAAGCAAAACCTTGTTTAATATCCTGTACGTAATAGACCGAAGCGACACCAATTAGAATCAAATATATCAAACTCATATGAAATGCAACAATGAAATAATAAGAGTAATATTTGAAAAAAAATTGGTATGTTCCACTGTATTCCTTCACATGAAGGGAAAGTATAATCCACAAAGGAACGTTTATAGAGGTAATTTCGGTTATTCTTTCATTACGCATATTGGAAAACATTAAATATCTCTTGCAGGTTTTCAATATCATTCAGTCATGGTGTTTTAATTATGCATTTTTGTATCAAATTTTATGTCCATAGATACATTTTTCTTACTTATCATAGAACTTTGTCTACTACAAAACACTTCCGTGAAATTATAATAATCATATAATAATATTTATTTTTATACTTCATGAACTGCAATCTCAAAAATTTAATTTAATAAAGCATTATGTTTAGTTTTTAATGATATTTGATAATAGAATAGCTTGAATTTTTTATTCTAAAGAACGAAAGCTGATTAAAAAAAAACCGAGTAAACTGAATGCATTTACATTTTCTAATGCAGTGATGCTTCGCTGTAGAATAAAAAATCCAATAAGCGTGATGGTATAAAAATATCAATAAAAAGCAATTAATTGGGAGGCGTGGAAGTAGAATATCGGTTGCAATTATTAACAATGTAAACTAAAATTCTCTTTGAAATGGATATGTATATCAGTTGAGTAGATATATTAATCGTTACTTTAAAGATATTACCGGAAAAACGATTTTAGTTATAATAGCGTCCTTTTTACGATCGAAAATGAAGAAGTTCTATCGGTTGTATTTAGTGTTATCATTTAATGAGTACAACAAAATGGTAGACAAATATTTACTTTTAGAGTTTTAAGTTTCATATAAGATTTTATCTATGAAAAACAGAAAAAAAAAAAAAAAAACATACGTATTCAAAATTTATGTAAAATTTTATAGACATAAAGAACACTCACAACAATGGAATTAAGTGATTAATATAGAGCTTAATTTCATGATAGATAAATTACATTCATCAGTTCGTCTCAATAAACTAGAAAATAGGATCAACGAGATTGATTTAGATATTTTTACTTTTCACAGAACAGCAAAGTTTTAATTAGAGGTGTGTTAAACTGTTATTTCTAAATAATAGGTTCCACTCTATTAATCCCAGCATGGTAACGGATTTTGTGATACCTTGTTACTTTCACATTATGTATTCCTATATCCTGTTATTTTTTAAACATATTCAATTTTGCACTAATTCAATACATCAATAATAATAATTCAATATATCAATAATAATAATTCAACATATCAATAATAATAATTCAATATATCAATAATAATAATTCAACATATCAATAACAATATTTCAATATATCAATATATATAATTTTTATGATAATATTATTTCTGTACTGTATTCCACTTTCCTAAAATACTTAAAGAATTAATTTGAACTTAGAAATAGCAAATATCTGTAATAAATTCGTATATAAAATAACCATATTTATCAACTTTTTAATATTTTTCTGAAAAAATAAAACTTTCATTAAGTGTTCTTATAAACTTTTTCTATGTAATTTTTTTTTTATCGAATTTTGAAATTTTAATTGCTGTTTTTTCAAATTTTAAATTAATATGATAGATTCAACTGATAGTTGAATTTATATAAGTCTCTAAATCAATTTTTAAAAATTACATTCAGCAAAGTTTTGAAAAGTATTAAAACTTAAAACGTATTACAGTTTAAAAATCAATAGCCCAAAGAATAAATGCACAAAGGTTTATTGAAAAATATTCATGAACAAGCAACCTTGTAAATAAACACAAAAAGAAAACTTTTAAGCTTCTCTCGTGTAAAATTTCAAAAATGGGCTTAGCACCCTTTACCTCCGGCTACAGATATATTAGTATAACTAAATAAATATCAGTGCTCTGCATGGAATTTCAAAGGCCCTTTTCTACGCTTTTAATAAAATTTTTGGTAAGCGTAGACGTCGCTATAAATAACCATTTGCTTTATACTCGTAAATTAGTATTTATGATTGATTCTAAATTTGAGAAGCAACAATATATATAAAACATTTTTTCTTAAATTTATGAGCTAGATTGGAAGGTACATAGAAAACATTTACGCTTCTTATCTAGCAAATGAGCAAATAAACCAAGTTCTTGGCTCGCGATACATGACGAAACTTTACGATCCCATAAAGTCGAGCAGACAATATGTTTGTCCTCTTGATATTAGTGGCAGATAGGTCAGTCCTCTGGATCCCTCAATCGAGTTTCCCTTCAGAGTCCATCGAATTCATATTCACAAGGCCAGAGTCCAATGTTCCCTTTTAGTTACTCATATTGTAAATGGCGTTATTATTTACGTTGATCAAAAGGGATGAAAAGGTATTAATTTACTATCCAAGCATGTTGTATCTTTCATACCAAATGGACTTTGATTGCTGGTCTCCTTTATTGTGTAGAAATTTTAATGATCAACAGGCCATTAAAATTGCATATACACTCACGCACACACGTATTAACTATTTGATATCAAATTTAGATCTTGATTACACACACACACACACACACACACACACACACACACACACAATACACACACACACACACACACACACACACACACACAGTTATATTCAAATTCGAGGTTCATTGTATTTTTGCAAATTTTAATAGTTAATACTTTTGAATTCTTTCCCCTTTTATTATAATACTAAACAATGGAAAATTGTACAATTAATTACTTTGAATTTCGAATTCTTAAAAAAGTTGGATCATTTAAATGAAGAGTTTGTAATTTTGAAAGCAATTGCGGATAGCCTATGTAAATTCAAAGATATGCAACAATAGCTCATACTGTTGTTAGACAGAGGAGGCATGGAACTTCACAAATGATCAGATAATAATCAGTTCCTCTTATGCGATAAATTTGTAGAATCTAATTATTCATTTACTAATGACACTAAAGCTTTAGGCATACTTTGGAAATCACAATTAAATTGCTTTGTTTTAATCTGATTATAGAGCAAAAAGAAATATGTAGCAAACGAGATGTGTTATCTCAAATAGCAAGAATATTTGATCCCTGGGATCTGTTAGATTCAATCATCGCCCCAGCTGAGGCATTTTTACAAAAATTGTGGTTTTTAAAATTAGAATGGTATGATACTTTCCCGAAGGAAAATAATGAGTGAAACATTTTTTTTTACTCTTTGAAGACTGTAAACCTGTTCAGCGTTCGAGATGGATTTTCTGTAAACAGTGAATTAGTATAGAGTTATACGGCTTTGCTGATGCCTTTGAACAGGTATATTGAGCTGTTATTTATGTGAAATCCATCAATTCTTGTGGGGGCTCTAAGATTAAACTACTCATTAGTAAGTCTAGGGTAGTGCCTCTTAAGTGTATCTCTATATCGCGTTTCGAACTCTGTGCTGTAGTCCTATTGGTTAAATTGATGAAAAGAGTCTTAAGCGTTCTAAAACTAATATTCTCAAAAACTTGTTTCTGGACAGATAGTACCATTGTACTGTCATGGTTAAAAAAGAGTTTAAATATCTAAACACTTTTGTGGCTAACAGAGTATCGATCATCCAAAATTTAACTGTGGTTGAACAGTGGCATTATATACCTTGAAAACAAAACCCTGTAGATCTAAGTTCAAGAGATATTGATCATGTTAAACTTCAATGGTGTGGATTGTGGTAGTGTGGACCCTCATTTTTGCTACATCCTATAATGACTGAGTACCCATACAGCATAACCATCAATAGAACGTGAAATATGGACGCTTATTAATGCTGTTGAGCTTTTAGAATTCATCAATAAATGTTTATCTTACACAAGAATGATGAGTAGTGGCTTGGTGCAAGAGATTCTTGCATAATAACAGGTATCCACTACATCCTACCTGTGGAACGTTGACAAGCAGTGAACTTACCCATGCTTTATTATGCACTGTGAAAAACGCTCAAAGAACTTCATTTGTGTCAGTAATTCAGTACTTGGAAAAGAGTGCTCCTATCCTAACGGTAGTAAACTATTAACTTTATCAAAATTGGGATCAGAATGGATTTTTCAGAGTGGGTGTCAGACTGGAAAACAGTGATTTAAGTGAAATGCAAAAGCATCCTATGGTTTTGTCAATTAAACATAATTTTACTTTTTTTAAATCATTTCCATGTTCTTTATTTCCATGCAGGTGCTGAAACAACATTGTCATTTATAAGGAGTAAATTATGAATTGTTTCCACAATAAATGTAATTAGAAAAATTATATTTAGACATATTATTTGTAAAAGGATTAATTCTATGTCTGTGAAGCAACAGATGGCTGATTTACCAACGGCTAGATGGACCATATCCAGAATTTTCCTAGAAAGGGACTTGATTTCTGTAGTCCCTTCTTAATAAAAAAATTTCGTAGCTAGAAATAAACAGGTAAAAAAATTACTTGTATGTATATTTGTTTGTTTCACTACGATGGCCTTGTACTTTGAGATTCTAGATGATACAGCAAGTACAGCTTTTCTAGCAGCTCTTAAATGTTTTGTTACTAGATGGGGCAAACTATCAGATCTTTTCAGTGACAACAGCAGAAATTTTATGGGTGCTCATAGAGGATTAAAAGCAATTCTGAAATCTTTTTATAAGGTTAAGAGTGAGGAAGAAATAAAATTTTGTTCAGCTACTGAAGGTACAATTTGGCATTTTTATCCTTTCTCTACTTCTCACTTAGGAGGTTTATGGTAAATCAGTGTAAGATCCTTTAAATATCACTTAAAACGTGTGATGGGAAAAACAATCTTATGTTATGAAGAATTTTTGTCCCTAATTATGCAAATTGAAGCTGTTCTTAACTCTCTCCGGTTATGCCCCATTTCAAATGATTTAAATGATGTTGAGGCATTGACACCTGCTTACTTTCTAATTGAATCATCATTAATTGCATTACCTGAGCCTAATAATGCAGAGATTCCTATGAATCATTTGAGTAGATGGCAATTGGTTCAAAAGCTAACTAAGAATCTATGGAAAAAGTGGTCATCGGAATATTTAAATAAATTTTTAAATCGACCTAAATGATACAAATGAAAGGTAGAAATCAAAGAAGGAGATTTAGTTTTGGAAAAGGATTCCCCATTAAAGAGGCGTTTAGCACGGATTATTACAATCCATCCAGATCAGGATCATCCGAGTTGTAACATTTAAAGATAGCAGTAGCAGTCATAAAAAGCCAAAGACGAAAATTGTATTTTTGCCTTTTGTCAATGAAAAACTAGCAACTACCTAATTCTTATATTGTGTTTAGTTAATTATAAAGTTTTGAATATTTCTGCGTTATTATCTTTGAATGCATTGTTTTTGTCATTTGATTTAACAAGTGTTACTGCATTGTATTAAATATTTTGTGTTTGTTAGTATAAATTTAATATTAAATTATTGTAACATTCAAGGTCTGGTGGTATGTTGACGCCAGAAGTGCCATCTATGTAAGTGTAATTCTTTAAATTCTACGAGAAGCCGCTGTGAATGTTGAGGCAATCTCGACTCTCTTAATGTGAATGAATACTATAAATTCAGTCCGTTGTGTTGGAGTTCTTGTGTTGGTGATATATGTATATAATCAACTGAGTTATATTGACGAACCCAGTTAAGATGATTGATTATTTATTGTTCAAATTCTATGCAAATAAATTGTGGACGTTGTTATAAAAACAATTCCTTTTTAGGAATTAGCAGATTGAAGATAATAGTTATTTATGATGATGACTTCAAAAAAAAAAAAAAAAAAATTCCGTATATATATCCTCAGAACTTATTCAGCATACTTTTTGTTATAGAATCGTGGATAATAAATTTGAAATATTGAAAAAAAAAAAAAAAAAAAAAAAAAAAAATTCGGATAAAAAAAAAAGCTTAAAGTGATTTTTTTAAATATTCGAAGTCTGAAGACGTATTGTTTTTTGGCAATCTGGAAATATGTAATAACAATTTTCAATGATTGTTTCCCTAAACTCTTAAGTGATATCAAATACACTGAAAGAAGTTGGATCAAATAGTTAATAGTTATTCAAATAGTCAAATAGTTACACATAATTAAAATATATTTTAAGAAATCTCAACGCCAATATTTTGAATAATCACTTTTTTGATTGATGATCACAATAATTATTTCGTTTACAATAAAAATGTCATTATATGTCTAAAAATGATAGTAACGTATTACAGTTGCTCTTTTATTGTAATAAGCTCTATTTTAATGCGACTGGATTCTGATAAGATATCTGCTCAGATAAATATTGATACTGAAATGCAGAAAAGACCAATTAAAATATATATTAGATTATAAATTTTAATGATTATTTACGTGAATTAATTTAATAGATCATTATTGGGCAGTTTATTGACATTACGTGACATATTTCGTTCGATCCACATTTGGCTTTCCATTAATCATTTACAGTTCATGAGTTAAAACACATTTTCGGAGGCGTGTATGTTCTTGATGCATATATTTTTTGAATAGGTACTAAACATACCGAACTACAAATAATTAATTTACTGTATTTGTATCTCTAAATATAAAGAGTTTAGCTAAATAACTTAATCAAGCTATGTATATTTTCAAAATTGTGATGTTTTTTTTTAAATACAATGTTTAACCCTGGCGATAAGTATGATACATTTGTGTAGGTTTATTTACTTTATTATATTGATGATTGTACTCATTCAGTAATCTTGTAGAAAATGTGACCTATTTTGATTGATGGATTCATTTCATTATCGTTTTGTTTTGACTTTAGATACAAAGTCACTTGAACGTGAAGAGGCAATGCCGTACAAACTATTCGTATTCATAAAAACTCAGCTTGAATATTACACTCAACTTAAGGTAATAAGATTTTGAACTAAAAACCGTTTTTAATTAATAACCTTACAATTACCACATTAAAATATTTTACCTTGTTTCGTAAAATTTTTATGAATTATTATTTTTCATTTCAAGTTCTATGATTTTTTTAAACAAGCTTCTGTTCAGAATGAAATATATAAATTTTCTTGTACGTTTATTTTGTGAATTTTGGTTTTTGATTGAGGTTTTAAATTTAAAAAAAAACTATCAATTAAAAGATTAAATTAAATCTTTGCTTGATCGTAGATTCACTGTATTTTCATTTTTATAATTTGAGGCTTGTTGACTCTGAAATAATTTCGTTATAGTACAGCACGAGTGATGTGGAAGTTAGGGTAGGATGATTTCAGCACAGGTATCTTTCTTTCATTTGAATATTAATAAATGTGAAGTCATTTCCAAAAACCGTGGCTTATCTTTATAACAAATGCTTAATTCAAACAGCCAATTATTCTCCGGTCCAGGGTTGGTACCTTGATGATTGCTTAAGGGAGCTTGGTAGCTTAAAATAGATTTTTTATTATTTTTATGTAGTAATATTTTTTGAATCATTATCTTTCGATTGATATATTACTTTTGAATGTATGAAAACTAGAATTTATATAGAAGTGAAATTAAAAAACGTAAACAGATTTTGCTAACTGTACCATACCCCCTTTTAGATATTTTCTGCAGTTTTTTTTTATCAATAAACTTTTATTAATAAAAAAAAAAACTATTTTAACTGGTTATAATTAAAAATACAGCATTTTACTGCTGTTTTAAGGACTACAACTTTTATTTGCGAGCTATTTATTTTTTGATATCTCACGTGTATGTATACGATTTAAATTAAGATAGTTTGTATTAATAATGTTATAATTTGTGTTCTTATTCATCACATATTTTCATACGCATGGAACATTTAGATATTATCTGAGAACCAAAATTTTAAGTCGTTTCTAAATTTTTCGTTTCGTTTATTGTTATTATTTACATTTTATTCCACTTTCTTAGACAGTAAGGAGAATGAAATAATAAATTAAATAATTAAAACAAATTTAAACAGATTTGATAAAGAACAAGGAACTACTAAAATGTATTTAAATTATATGAAAATTCAATTACTTACAAGAAAAATATACAGATAATATTTTAAAATTGCATTTTAAGTTAAATGAAACGTATAATAGCTATTTATATATAAACGTATAATAGCCAGATAATGCTGTTGAGTTATAAACTTTTTAAAATGGTTTTTCTCGGTTTGTTTTTTCCATGCATCAGTGCATTTGTAACCCTACTTTCTCTACAAATATTTATCAATCAACAACTTTTTTCTGTCTTTATATATAAGACATGTAATAAAATCAGGGATATAATCCATTTTGCACTAATATAAACACTTAAAAATTTGAAATGTCAACAATATCGATTTTTTTGCCGAATTTTAGCATTCATAACAACATTTTATTTCCCCCCCTCCATAACTAATTACGATACTGTAAACTCGATCCCCAAAGTTTCTTAAGACAGTCTTAAGAATATTACAAAATATTTAATATAAAAATATTAATATATGCAAAAGAAGTAATTTTTTGAAATTTCCCAAACATGTTTTAAGAAATTAAAATTTTTAAAATTGTATCTGTCAACAATATCTATCCAAATTTTTACTTGAAACTGTTTTCTTGAATAGAAACGCTTTATGAAATGCCGAAATATAATTTTTAAATCCTTTAACCTAAAAAATTGCTTAAAGCGTACTCAGTCTGTTTAATAGAGCAAGTATAGCACATGGGTAACTCAAGTACCCATGTTAGGAATGCGGTAACTCAACAGCAATAGCGTCAAGTGATCCTTTCCCTTTTTTCCAAGAAGTCAATGAGTATGACTACACCTTTGCATTCCAAATAATTCTCATCATAACTTTTCCGTCAGAGAAAACCATCTTCGCCTACTTTGGCGAAAATATACCGAAATAGATGCATTTGCTTAATTGTTGCTTGGTTTTCTGTGTATTATGAATCCAGGTCTCATAGAAGGTCACTATTAGACGCAAAATGACGATGACAACTAGTCATATGACACTAATAATAATAAAAATAATAATAACAATAATAACAAACTATCTTATGAATCAGTATCCCATTTATTTTATATCAAGAGATGACATCGCACAATAGTAACACAAGCTTTCCTAAGCTATGTTATTTGTCGTCAAAAACAGTTACTTTTTGAATCAACCTCGTAAACTTAAATTGCATAACAATTGATTGAAATAGAATTCATTTTGTGTTATATTCTAAAGATTTTTCTGTAGTGTCTATTTTAGTTTTTTTAACAAGCAGAATCTAAGAAATGGAATGATTCATTATTGTAATAATAATCATCTCAACTGACCAAAGTTCGCACATAATTATGATGCACTTCCCCATATGCCTTGGAGTAGCTCTGGATGGAGTGGCTCCTAATAGTAATAATAATCATCCTAACGGAAATTCTCGTAATTTTACGACTCTTTTCTCAAGGAACCTTAGTGAAGTTTTGGAAGGAATGGTTAATTCAACCACACATATAATCATATTCAGCTGTAGGGTTTCCTTTGGTGTTGGTTTAGTCGGCACCAACAGAGAGTTGAAATCACATGCTTACAAATCGAAACAGAGATCAATAAATAAGAGTAAACGATTCCATTTACAAGCAGAAGCAAAGCACTTGCATCGATCAATAATTGAAATAGCTTGCGTTTATATGCAGACTCAGATAAATAATTTTTTTGAATTAAAGTTCGGGAATTGGATGTTTAAATCGTTAATTGGTATCAACATTATATTACAGAGTAGTATCTTTTGAAGTTTTGAATGATACTTTTCTTACACACTTGTATTAAGACACGAATTAAAAAAAAAATGTTATTTAATATTGTTATTTCAGAAATAGTTCTGGTGTTTTCCTACCTTTAAAAATATATTCTATCTTTTTATTGCCTCACAATCTGAAGCAAATAAAAATTCAAATTTTGTGAATTTTGAATTCTTAGTATTAACTAAAAACCTTGTCCTGTTGTATTTTTATATCAGAATCAACTTTATTTTATAAGGAAATATTTTACTAGTAAGCTAGAAGAAGATTAAAAATAGTGGTTAAGAATGCCAGATGCAGATTATTTTTAATTATTTTAAATGTATTATTCTGGTACAATCACCAAAAAAAAAAAAAAAAAAAAAAAAAGGGACACCGGTATAAACTTACGAAATTATTACTGCAGCTGGCCAAGATCAGTATCACTGTTATTGGCTTCAATTGGATTCAGTTTACTTAATTTATACAGCTAATTAATTTTGCAGAATAGGAAAAGAATAATGTAAATTAGATTCTTTCATTCGAATGTGATTATTTGCTCCAGAAATATTCTAAAAACAACAGTAAGGGGGGAAATAATAGATTATTTAGAGAAAATGCAGGATTAATTCTATTCCCCTGGTTTTTCTTAACTACGTGTTAAATGGATAAATAATTTTGATTTATAAACTAGTATACAATTCTATAAGGCTTCGGAATTTTGGATTGTAAGGTTGACCTTGAATATTTTTTGAGCTTTTGGAGGGAATTACTTTCAACCTTTTTGAAATTTAGAGGTTGTATGATTTGAGGAATCCAATATATATAAAATTTTTGAATTATAACAATTAACTTTTTTCATAACTGTTTTTGATAAATTGTTTTCTTATATATATAGAGTAATATTATTTCCTCTGATTTTCTTCCATTTTTAAAAGTGAAACATGATATTTGTTAAGCGGTACAGAAGATTTTTAAAAGTGTTTAACTTAAAAAAGTTTTATCGTCAAATATTTGAGACATTGATTTAACATTAGGGGACCCATTTCTTAACCTCCCTCCCCCATGCCTAAGAAATCTTTATGCAGAATTATTTGAAATTTGAATTGTCGAAGTATGTTGATATCAAGGCGAGAAATCAAACACGAGGAAAAAATTAATGTGTATATTGAAAATTTTCTTTTTTTGGGCGTTGGCTGTACTAATTAAGCTCATTAATCAATCCAACAGCATCACAATTTATTTACTACTTTTTTTTGTTTTTTTAGCCATTAACATTTATATAATGTTTTTAATGAGAACTCTGCGGAAGTGGTTGATAGTGTTTCATTTTTTTGACGACTGTACTTTAGCATTTTAAGCTTCATTCAGACATGCACAAATAATATTGGATGTTCAACTTTAAATTCATTTGTCTTTGTAATTTTAGGAGGATCTCTGTCTTATCTGAAACTGATTAGAATGTAAAGAAGTTCGAAAACATTTCAAGCGCCTTAGAAATCTTGAAGAATGAAGGTCATAAACACGATAAAGATGTACAAGACGAATAATTTGCAAATTGTTAATAAATCCTAGAAAATGAAGATTTCAGAAGACTAGATATATTATATAAGTAAATTATGAACTTCAGAAACTTTACAAAAATTTTCTTAAATGTTCCACTGTGGATTATACTTTCACTCCAAAGGAAAAGATCCCAAAGAGTTGTTCTGAACTATACTAAATGTTATTCATATTTTTTCGTCGTAACATCTCATATATTCGTGACGTATTTGTTTTTAACCGGTTTCGTTTCTGTTTATAAATCTGGCGAAATAAAATCAGGTTTGGCTTATTTTTTTATTATTGCCATATCTATGACTTTGTGGTATACAATGCAATACAGGAAGAAAAATATACGGATGCTTATTCTTTTTCTGTATTCTGATCATGGATCTGCTAGTATTGCTAGAAATAAAAATTGGGCACGCTTACTAAACTTCCTTCTCGTCGTGAATTATACTTCACCAGTGTTACTTTCTGTGATATTTGTTTGTATTTCTCAGGAACAAGATGGCGTGACTGAATTTTGGACTTTGGGCTACGAATTTCAGGAGAAAAGATCCAGAATGATTTTAAATTTTATCGGTGAATACTCGTATTTCGCAGTGTGTGTGGAGTATCCCTGTCTTTGCTCTTTATCAGTGTGTGTTCTCGTATATCGCTATGGGCTTCTTCTCCTTCAGTACGATGGCGATTTCAAAAATATGGATTTTTCTATAATATCTCCAAAATGCTTTCGACTAGTCAACTCTTACACCGAAATGGAGGAGAAAATTCTTCTTTTGAAAGACACCTTATCAACTCCCATGTTTCTAATGTTGCTGAGTAGTTTTTTCACTATATACACAGGATTATCTCACATGTTGAAAGAGGAGGTTCCCTCATATTTTTGGGTGGAACTGGGTAGCAATACTGTCACAGGAACCGTCATCATATTTTCGTTGACACTTTGTTGCTCCCAGGTTCCGAAGAATATGCTAAAAATAAAAATGTCTCTTGGGTTGCTGATTGATAAACATCAATTTAGATATCCGAATGAAAAAGAACAAATTAAAGTCCTGAAAAGGGTTGAGAAGAAAGAAGTTATTTGCATGTCAGCAGGTGATGTAATTGATTTTAAAATAAGTTTTTTATTGACAGCTTTCGGTACTTTATTCACGTACTCAGTACTCATTGTAAATCTAAGTTGAGTGTTAAGACAATGAAAGGCTTTTGTCTGGAATCGATGAAAAACTCACATATAATTACTTATGTCATATCTATAATTCAATGTTAAAGTTTATTTTGAATGAGATTAAAATATGCTTTAATGGAACTTATAAAATTCATTCGTTCTATAAAGTAGTGGTCCTAATAATTTTTTCTTTTTTGGAAGTCTTTTAGCTTTCCTTTATTATCACATCTATCGGATGAACCTTACACTGAACATTTAAAATTTTCTTTTACAAATCATTATGCTATTGAGATAATGAATGACTTGAATATTCTAAAATAATTCAAAGAAGTACAGGGTCCTTTCTTTGGACTCATTCATGGCATAAACAACTTTGTCATCTTTATTCTGCGCATCCGATGTTCAAGTGAATAATTAAGTATAGATTGCAGTTTTTTCATTCACTCGCTCTTTGGAATAATAATATGAATTCAAGAATACTACACTGCATTTCACATTATATTCGATGGATTGGTTTGATTTTATAATTAACTTTGCACTAGAAGCAACACAAGGGCTATTGCCGACGGATCTCGTAATTTTGAACCTCGGTCAAGTAACGAGGACAACACCTGAGCTGTCATTCTCTTTTCCAAACTTACACGCCAATGGGAAGACAGTGAGCCCCGACAGATTTCCCGTGTTTCAGCCCAAGTTACATGGCGGGTCTTTGGTGGCATAAAGGCTCGAACTCGCGAGTCCGCGACCATGACCACTAGGCTATCGCTGACTCTAGATTCGATGGAAGACAAACGATATCTAAATACTTCACACATCTAGGAAGTCACTGCATTCAGAAAAAGAAATTCATAAGCAGTTTTCTCATTTTCCTCTTTCGGATGCATTTTATTTCCTACATTGAAATACGTAAAATAGTAAAGATTTGAGGACGGCAGTGGAATTTCTATAGGATTAACATTATGTTCTCGAACTCAAAATGGCCCGTAGAAGGGAATCTTAATGTGAAAATTTGTGCAAATTTAAAGTAATCGGGTAAAGTTAACTACTTAATTTTCACTATTCTTTTGTACAATGTTATTTTTTATGACATCTATTTCGGACATGTATAATTCTTTCTGGTTAAGTCAGTAACATAATTTTGATACTACACATTTCACCCCTTTCTGCTTGGTTAGAAGATTTTGCTATAATTTTGGTTGTAAAATAAGAGAACGTCTGGATTATGATATATACAAAGCTTGATTGAAAAGGAATTCATGCCTCCAAGTCCATAATTCTCTTATTTGTTACTTAATTTTTACAACTCTTGTTGTGCATGAAAACTACGCGCATCCTCAATGTAATGAACTTTTAACCTTTTGACATAATCGCCATCCCTTTTCACGTACTTCCACCAGTACACGACTAGTGGAGCAAAACCATCGGAAAGGAATTCAGGTTGTTGTTGCCGATACCTTGATTTAATGACAGCTTTCACCTCTTTGTCAGGAAGAAAAGTGATATCTTTTAAGATGTCGTTTCATTTTTTGGAAGTGGTGAAATTCGCAAGGTGCTAGATCGTTTGTAATGGTGCCCCGTTACTTCATCCTCATCTCTCTGCGTCGTTTCCAGTTCTCAGCTAGACACGTGGGAACAAAGAAAAAAGATGCACTCGTGTAGCTACACGTTGTTGAGGACACATGTAGTTTTCAGGTATAGTATCAGGTAATAAAAAAAGTTATGCTTATAAAGACACTACTTTTCAATCAAATCTTAGCATGTAATGAAAATATGCAAGAGAAATTTTACCATTGCAATGAATGTCCTATTTTATAAATCAGACGAAGTAATATAATTTTATATTATCATTTCGTAAGAAACATCCGTGATGTATCTGTAACAGTTGGTAAAATTTATAATGAATTTCCTTTATTAAATTATCCAATTGTTTTGAAGTTGATATAATTTTCTCGTCTGATAAAGATAAAAAGTTAGTTCTAAAAGAATAGAAAACAAGTTCAATATCGTTTATTTTGAAGCGCCTTTTGGCAATTAATAAAAGTCATCACAACTATTTTATGGTTTTTCTATGTAACCACATACTTACGTTATAATATCTTTCGTAACTTCAAAAAGTCGAATGTCTAATCAATCTCTTGAAGGTGTAGTTGATATTTATAACAAAGTATAAATAATCAACTAGATAGATGGATTAGTATCTTTTTATCTTCGTGTAAAGAGTCAACAACTTTGAAGTAAAGGCCAAGCTTTGAGACTGACGTCATCAAGGCCGATTCAGTGTAAAATACAACAAACGCGAACTAGAACTGTTGATATCGCTAAATATGAATTTCTGACAAAAATTAGAAACAGTCAGAATTTCTCTGGTAACGTAAAATGGTGTAAGATCTGTAAGGTATTTTATAATTTAATCTTTCATTTTCAAGTTAAAGTTTCAGAGATGAAGTAAGTTCTTTTGTACACTTGTGAAATAAAATGTGATATTTTCATTAACTCTTTTGTTCGTATAGGTATTATTTCTTTTTCTCTGAAAGGAAGATAGTAAACATTATAGTATTGTCTTATTATGGTATTTCCATTTTGATAATTATTGTCGAATATTAAAATATTTGTAAATATATAATTAATTTCAGCCAAGCTATTTTTTTGTTTGAAATTTGTTTACTCGCTGTATTTTTAGAGCAATATATAATGTTGATGTGAAGATAAGATTAATTTTTTTTGTTCCGATTACTTTTACTTTAAAATTAATTTATAGGAAAATTTATTTATTACAATGCATTTTTTTAAAAATACATATTTTATTTTTATTTTTCTTGGTATAAAGGTTTATTCAATATGTTTAAAATTAGCAAGGTTAGTAAATATGAGTAAATATGAATTTTTCTTCATAAAATTAATGCAATTTTGTTTTAAAAAGCATTTCTAGAGCCATATAGGATAAGGATTTTAGGAAGATCACAGGGACTGAGGTCGACATTAGCTTTATAACTCTATTTAAGTTATATGCATTTAATAAAGTAAGTAAATATGTATAGATTATTTTTAAAGGATTACTTTGATTTGGCTAAGAAAATTTTTGACTTCTTTGGTTACACACCTTCTTTTATCCATTTGGTTGAATTACTTTTTTTAGGGAGGAGTTTTGCTTTTATTTAGTTTTATACCATTTATTATAAAGTAATTACTAAAATGTGAAGGGTTAGATCCATAATATTTGAATAAACACGTGTTTCTCAGCCTCGAGCCAGAGACA
Organism: Nephila pilipes; assembly: GCA_019974015.1. Taxonomy (NCBI): domain Eukaryota; kingdom Metazoa; phylum Arthropoda; class Arachnida; order Araneae; family Nephilidae; genus Nephila; species Nephila pilipes. The sequence continues at coordinate 214,129 of BMAW01020849.1, read as the reverse complement.
GCTTTTTGAGTTGCTTTTTCTCTGTTTTGGACTGTTCTGTCTTTTCATTCTTTTTCTTGATTTATGTTTTTTTAGGTTTAAATGTGTTTATAGTTATTAAAATCATTGTAGTAAGCGTATATTTAAATTACGATTTAATTTTACATATTAAATATAGTTAGATACAGTTATCATTTGTTTAATTTATTTTTTTCTGTCATTTTTTAATTTACTAATAATTTATGTACATGCTTATTTCGTTTTTCTATTAATATTATTAAGATTTCATATTTTTGTAAATATGAAATCTTAATAATACATCTCTATTATTTCAAAGTTTGAATGCCTTATTTACTTTTTAAAAATATAAACATTTTAGTTAACTACATTTTATGTCTCACATTTAATACTTCAATTAGTGTCATTTAATGATTTATCTTCTGAATAGTTCTTTAATTTTCTATCTTTTTTTATTTGACTGAAGCTAGAAGATATGAGATAAAAATAGTGAAAGAGTACATTTTTCAGATTAGAAACGAGAAAATAAATAAATGAAATAAAATAAAATATTAGTTTGATATATGTATGATACTTATTTATTCTGAATTTCACAAAATCTATGCAAGCAATTTTTTGAAATATGTTTTAGATTATTAAGGAAAATGTTTCTGCCTCAAAATTTCACAGCTCTTTTAATGAATCAAATTATTATTTCGGTAAAATGATAGATCATGTATTGGTTATGTTTTGTGTAATTTCATAGTGTTGAATTTTTGTGTTTTGATATGATGACAGCCTTTAATAACCTTTTTGTTACATTGAGTATAAATTGGAAATCCGCAGTACCACATTAATTGGTGCTCTTATTTGAATATTGCTGTTTTATGTTTGTAGAAGAATAATTATATGAAACTTATTTAAATTATTTCTTTAAAGAAATGTTCTGTAATAACTTCTACCAAGTAAATAAAAATATATTAAATTTGTGTTTTACTGTCAATTACATCTCTTATGTCAATAATTATTCTGATGAAAAAATTTCTTGATTCGTGTATTAATTATCTTTAAATTTACACCCTGTGATAAAAATAGGTGTACACGTTCTAAAAACGGAATTTTTAAAAATATAATTTTGTTTAGAACAGCAATTAATAACTAATTTGCCTACCCCTGATTCATCGCTGATATTCACTCTTGATTCATTAATCATTACATGTTTCGATACTACTATGGGTATTTCGAAATTCATGATTAAAAACTTCTGATTCAGGCTTTCTCAATATTTTATTCTTTTCATCGTATTTATTTTTATAGGGATAATACCTTTTGATACTGAAATAAAAATCTTATTAACCAACAAAAGTGTGTTGCGAATCAATGTTGCGAGGTAACCATTCATGAATTGAATATAACATTGATTGCAATATTGGTGACCCTCCTGTCTTTCACACTATTGACTTTTGCTATTTTTTAAAGGACATTTTCTTCCTTCTTGGAGATTTTTTTTAGTTCGTCTTTTCAAAGACTTGGATCTATTTTCTTCATTCCATTATTTGTTTGACGTTTACCGACTAGATTACGCTGTTGCGCCATTACTTTGTTTCCTTAATTTCGGACTTAACAATCTTTACTTTTACTACATTATCATGTTTAACTCCGAAGAAGCTGCTCTTGATGCTAAACAGGATGCATCCCTTTCATGTGTGGCGTTTTGGAAGGAAGATCTTGAACTTTGGTTTTACCAGATCGAATCCCAAATTTTTATGGTGGCTATTATAAGCTGGTGTATTAAATTCCACACAGTTATTACTGCTTTGAACTCAAACGTTCTACCCTATGTTATGGATATTATTAAAAACATTAGTCCTCAGTGCAGATACTCAGAGTTCTTAATGACCTTGTACTAGACAATCGAATCTCACATTAGTCCTCAGAGCAGTTGCTTACAGTTCTCTGTAGCATTGTACTGGATTCTCGAATCCTACATTTATAATCCACTGCATAGCTTATCAGATGATTTCTGCAGCATAATGCTGGATGATCAAATTTAATCTTTTTCGTCCGCAGCACACCTTACCAGACCTTTTTTGAAGTATTGCTCTGGACCCTCAAATCTAACTTTCATCGTTCTCAGCGCTGCCAGCCAGATCATTTGAAGTCACCTTATCTGTTTCCAGACGCAGTAGATTACGAGTCCCTTCTCTTCCTTCTGATGTCATCACTCGATTTGGTATACATTCCTTCCTATAGTCCGTTTCCTATGTTCACTGTCTTCGTGACAGTGGGGGGGGGGAATATTGTGGCGACTGGTGATCACCCAAGGATCCAGCCCTCTGCTATTCTACCACTATCAAGATGAGAAGGCTATTCTGGCAAGGCAAGCTAGCTTAAGTTATGTGAAGCTAAAGTGAACTAAATTTCTTCAGGTACCCAATATATAAGGTAGCACTGAAAAGCAATCGAGAGAGGTGGGGCAGCCAATAGGATAACCGCTCTCTGCCATTAACCGACAAATAGCAAAGCAGCCTCCCCTCATCTTCATCTCAAGTCCACTTCAAGAAACTTTTCTCCCTCCGTGACTGTTCCAGCCTCAAATACTACTGCAGCCAATAGGAAGCAAGAACTTTAACAACATTCCAGGTGCAAGTCACCTACCTTCTCATTTTTTCTACAACACAGAGCTTGAATTCCATCTCCTGCCAAGTTTTTGAAAAAAGCACTCTGATACGAGCTTGAACGCTCGACGAAAGCTCAACATGCGTGCGTGCGTGCAATCGAGAGAGGAACCGCATTGTGGTTTCACTGTTCTTGCTTCTATTTTATTGTTTCTATAGGCTATAGGAACGTCAGCTAATGTGTTTGTCCTTAATTTAAATTATTTTAAAATGGTTTTATGAATGTATGAATATTTTTGGTTCTTTTAATTCTTAATAGTGGAATCCGACTACGTTATAAGCTGGAATTCTGCAATAAATATGGAATTTTTAAATTTATTCCTTAAAACATTTGAAATTTTTTCTTGCTAAACCTACCTTTCATTTGTAGCTACGATACATAGAAATCAAGTTAAAAGCATTATAATATCAGACGATTTCCAAAAAAATATAGCCTGAAGTCTCTATTTCGAAAACGGAAGTTTCTTCTCATATAAATTCATCTTCATTAAATTCATCTTCAAAATTAAAAAAAGTCTTCTCATATAAATTCATTTTTTTCCTTCTATTTTTAAGAATATTTACTGTGCTTATATATTTTTTTAAAAAGGCTTCTAAAATATATTAAGATTCTTTTTAAGAAACTTGGAATCATATTTAGTAATAAAATTTCTGAGATATCGGTGGCAATATACACATCTGTCAACTATTTTGCTAAGCTACATTGTTTGAATTGATTTCGATTTTTGCATTTAACTGTCTTTTTATTTCTCTATGAAATAACTGCTTGAATTGTGTATAATATAGCTTTCTAGATTAATATTTTTTTTATTTAAACCATGGATAGTTCTATAAATATACATCAATGCAAGAAAAGAAAATTTCAGGGTAATCGAAAGCTAACTGAAGCTTCTTAGACAACTGAAACTGTCAGCACGAGTAGTGAACGTTAAATTGGAACTGAGGAAAAAATAATGAAAGAAAGCTTCAAAAAAGAAAGAAATACATTTAGTAATATAATTTACGATGTAGAAATAATTTCAAATGTCATTGAATTTCTTAGTAGCCCATTATGTTTATCACAATGCTTAGAATTCTTCGAAGATTCTAGTTTTTGTTTTCTTTCTAACATGTTGTTGATATGTACAAACAGCAGCTTTATTCGTAGCTTTTCATCAAATAAAAAAAGAATCAAGATGAATGAGATCAATATTTAGTTTGTACTACGTATGCGATTAATTGGAAAAATACCATAATGTTTCGAAAAAGATAAATGCTGCATACATATACCGTGTATATCTACATGGCATACCGTACGCACAGTTTTCAGGAACTGTGAAAAATGAAATTGTTGAAACTTGCAACAACTATTGCTCAAGATTCCACGAATACTTTGATTTCTGAAATGAAAGAGATGAATCATCAGGAAAAGGATTCGACAACCTTCGGTGGGCCTTATGATGGTACTTGGTAATGTCGAGGCCACTCATCATTAAATGGGTGTATAGCAGCTTTATCCATTAATACGTGTAAAGTTGCAGCTATAGAAATTACGTCAAATAATTGTTCATATGTGTTAGAAACAAAAAAAATCAAATGTATATACCATGATCACATTTGTTCTCAAAATCATTCTAGGTCATTATCTAGCATGTAATCTGTTGATACATATCGTATCTTTGGATGTTCTTGCCATTTGAGGCTACTGAAGTATTCGTCCTTTTACGGTGACGATGACTCACAAAGATATATATGGAAAAAATAGTCTCACCAAATATGAGTGCATTGAACACGATCAGAAAGGGTCGGTAACCGTCTTCTTAAACTAAAATCCAGTCGGAAAGGATTAGGTAAAAGGAAAACTTACCGACAAATTTATTAATAAGTTGAAAAATTATTACTGTACTTATTGCTCGGAATGCAAAGCCTCTGTAATAGCAGAATTTTATCACAGCTGTTCGGGAGTGGATCAGCCAAAGCATGGCCAGGGCTCAAAAGGACAATATAGTTGTTGTAAATATAAACGTAATAGTACTTACGGTGCAAAGGTCATTTAAAAATGCAAACCCCCCCTAAAACCGTGGTAATTCTATTAAATCTACATACTTTGATTTATGTGATCAACAATTATTAAAAAGTGTCTCCATGGCAAAATGTAGAATTCTAATGAATGTTTCGAAGTTGCTGATGGAAAATAATCCCATAACATGCCTTTGTCGACCATGAAACATTTACTCTGGGGACATACATATCTGTTATTCATTTTAATGATGGTTAAAAGGAAGTACCGAAATATTAAATGCATTAGATGGGATTCTTGGGAAGAATACAGTTGATGCCTTTAAGAGCTTTGATTTTATTTGTGTTGCAGTCTCCAAGCGACACTCATTACCATCAGCAAAAATTGCCAGAAAAAAAAATTAGAGTTTCAAGTAAATTAAGAAAAAGTGACTTGAAAAAGTGAGAAGGGGGAGAGGAGGTTGATTTGGTACACATATCGTTTTTTTTAAAGAAATATGAGTTGTTACTACGAGACTCATGATAACTGCAAATATTGTGAATAATTAAAAACTCCTAGTCCGGGCTCCATAAATGTCATACCTATACATATGCTACACAAAAATATTATAGAAGAACTTTTCATGAAAAGAGAATATTTTGAAAATATGCTACTTTTTCATTGCTTTATGCTAAAAAATTGCATTAAATTTTACTATTGCAATAAAATTTTTAAAACAATTTTTTATACATATTCTCATTCAGATGATACTAAAATAAAAAAAAAAATATATTTATACGTTTTTTCAAAATCTTCGTTCCGAATGTAGTTGTGAGCCTTTGATTTTTACTGTTAGCTTCTGAAATTTATTGTTTGCATATTGGCAGTAGTAAGAACTTGTTACTTCAAATGGAGCAGCGTCATTTTAGCATATTGCTCGCTAATTTAACAATGCATATTTTATGTATTTACTTGTCTGTGTTTTAATAGAAATATTTTTCTACATAAGTGTTCTTCAAGTAAGAGAGTAAATATATTCAAAGGTTTAACTTTAAAGTCTATTTGAAAGTTGCTGAATAAACTGTTAGTTTAGTTTTGTTATGTATTTAAACCACCATGTTTGTTGAATTCTTCATGTGGTGATATGCCCATGTAAATTTTTCAAGTATATGTTTTGTATTATTAATATCAGTTTTGGTTCTATTAGTTGCAAAAGTTTGTGATATTTTGGATTTTTTTTTGGATTTGTTTTGTTGTCTTTTCATAAACGCTTTTATAATGAATTTGAATTTGGTTTTGATCCCTGCTCAAATCTATCATTGGTTTTATAACCTTTTGTTAATAATATATCGTGTTGATGGGGTAGTTCGCTCAATAATTTTAGAATAATCCAGCCTAATAGTCTAAAGCCTGTTACAACTTTTCATATTTTTACTCAATTATTTTGCTTTCTTCAAATGTTGGGTTTTTTTCTGCTTTCAATTTTGGTTGATGTAAATTTGTTTGTTTGTTTTTTGCTCAATTTGCTTTCTATTGGAAATTTCTATAATATGTGATACTTTTCTTTTGCTGGTAAATTTGAATATTTATTTTTATTCATTTTTTTGTTTAAAAGTTTGAATTGTATATTTTTATGGAATGGTGTATGTGTTTTACTCAATAACATAGCAATGATTTCTTACATGTTTTAATTTTAACTATTGAGATTACTTTATAACTGGTTTACACACACACACACACACACACACACACACACA
>BMAW01020849.1:178919-207340 GCA_019974015.1 Nephila pilipes | reverse complement strand
TCCATCGAAAGCAATCGCGGCACCCACTTGGAAAAAACCTTTTTCATGCTCAATTTTTCATGAAGGATAGTAAATACACTTCCATATGATATCTGTGTCATCTCAGCAATCTCACGGAGCTTCACTTTACGATCTTTCATCATAATTTTTGTCACTTCACTCACATTTTCCGGTGTAACGGCTTCCACAGGTCTACCCGAGCGTTCCGCGACATTTGTGTCGGTACGACCACGTTTAAACTCGGCAAACCACCGACAAATCGTTGCTTTTGATGGACAAGAGTCCGAGTAACATTTTTCAATCCATTGTTTCGCTTGCACGTAGTTTTTACCCATTAAAAAACAATGTTTTATCAGAACACGAAACTCGGTTTTTTCCATTTTTTAAACAAACTACAAAACGACTTTACTCCAACCTCGATAACTCAGCTGTTTCTGGTCCGATCGACTTAAAATTTTGACACGTTTCAAGCAAAGGTTAGTACTCTAGAAAGACCTGGTTACTGGTTTACTACGAGAGCCATCTCTGAGTTAGTCTCGGGAGTAATTGATTGATGTGGCATGCATACAAATATATAATACAACTACAGCATTATATGAGAAAACTCGTGTTAATATAAATAAATTTAAATTACTTCACATATTTAACAGTGAAATTTCACGAAATTCCTGTTAAATTTGGAATTCTTCCTAACGGATCGAATGCTTATTTAATTTTAGCTCGTAAGACATGACAAAAAATTCTGCAAAATACTATAAATAAACCGAATAAAACTTCTGTTATTAAAAATGGTGCTGTATTTAAAAGTATTAGACATAAATAGATTTATGCTATATATAGTTATAATTTCGAAGATGTTTTGAACTGAATAGACATTTAAGATCTTATTAATGTTCTAACAGAAATTGATAAGAAACTTTATGTAAATAAAGTTCAAATAATCAAATTAAATCAAATTTTCATATGAAATAACTTTATGTAAATAAAGTTATTTCATATGAAAATTTGATTACTTTGTTAAATTAGGTTTAAAAGAAAATCGTATAATTTTTAATAATAAAATATGTAAGCAAATTAATGAAATTCCATAAGGTGGACTGGCAGTTAATTCCTTAGCTAATATTTATTTTGTAACTCGCTGGGATGAATTCGTAGATCATTCGATGATATTAATTCACCTCAGGGTTAACTACTGTTTATTTACTGTACAATAGACACATTTATACAATTCATTTTTCACAGTTCTAGGATGTATATATAATAAAGGCAGAAACAACATTGGGTAAAAATTCCCGCGCGATGGTCACACCAGTTTCCCCGCAGCCTTAATAACTCAACTACCGGTTTCCCACCAGAGAGAAACCGTTCAAGTACTTTGTTCTGGTGGCGCCATCCAGCAGTTATTACAAAAATAAAAATAACTATAACCATTGGTTACAATTTGTATTATTGTGAATATAATTATACTGATTATAACAGATATAATATATTCACATATTTTGACGATACTATACTTTTTCAAAATGATAATAATAATGAATAAGTTAAACTATAATGATCTTTTTTATCCAGTGTATTTAAAATTATTGCAAACTAACAATAATGTCAATGAATTAGAAATTTTTATATTTATTTAGTAATAGAATATAATGAAATTTATAGTAACATTTATGATAAGAGGAATAATTTCAGCTCCATGATTCATAAGGTATCGTTTTGAGCTGGTTCTTTAAGTATTTGTATTTTCAGGAACATTATTTACAGTTATATCTTACGTAGCAATAGATTCGGGAATAACTTATCTCATATTTACAAAAATCTTGATAATGTTCACAAACTTTGTCACTAGGGTGATTATTCTTGAATCTTATTAATAATAATTAATGTATAATAATTGTAAAAAATGAATTATTTATTATTTTTTGTATTGTTTGTATTTTTAATTTTCTGCGTCTGTTTCAGTTTCAGTTATTTATTTTTTTCTTTTGTTCTTGGTATTTATACAATTTTTTAAATATTTTAGCTGATTTCCCCTTTTTTCTATTCATAATTTTTGTATAAAATTTAATTATTTTTTTGAATTTTGCTATAGTTTTTCTATCTCGCTGGTGGATAGCATTGCTACGGTTGTTTTACTTAGGAATTTCCCCTCGTTCTTATTTGGCGTTAATTCTAGTATTTGCATTGCTTCATGTCGTGTTGTTTTTTTTGTATTAACCCTTTCGCTACCGGAGGGAGAAAAAAGAAGTGCTTCTCTGGGCCCGCGGTCTTTTACCTCGGAGTGTTACGCGGTGCCCAGACGATTTAAGATATTAAGCCTAATTCGTGAAAAAAATTCCTCTAAAATTGGCTATTTATTAAAATATTTTGATACTTACATATATTATTTAAAATGTATTAAACTTAATATATACAAAAGGAAAAAGATTTAATCGAAAATTGAATGTTTAATACATAAAAATACATAAAAAATAATACTTTTGAGAAAATACAAAATATATTTACATATGTTATATAAATTTCATGGTGTAATGATGTACCATTATATGGAATATATAGATATAAAAGCTAAATCTAATTTTGCTTTATGGTATATATATAAAAAAAAATCAATGCATAGTACAATGTCACATGTTTTACTCACATATTTTGACTCTTCACGCAAGATTTTGAGCAAAGGGCACATCTAAGTCCCCCCCCCTTTTTTTTTTTTTTACTTTAATGTCTATGTACAGATTTGGATAATTTTCGTTAAGATTACTGTCAGTTTCATTTATTATTTCGAAAATCTCAGTATCAGATAAATACTTTCTTTTCGTCATGATTGTCGCTACAAATAAAAACCGACTCAATGAAACGAACAGCTGAGAGCATCTGCTACCAACCATCCCTTCTGCCCTAACCCCCATAAAGGGTCATAAAGTCTCCTTCGAACGTCTAAGAAGCAAGCAAGAAAGAAAAAAGCAAACTGAAAGCAAGTGCACCCTTTAAATCATGTCATGACATTTAAAGAGCCGCCCCGCAACACGTGCTTTTAACAATTACCCCCCCCCCTGGTAGCTAGAAGTGAAATCCAAGCCCATATCACCAAGGTCAACATTCCAAATAACCTATCTATATAGATTTCGTGGTATTATAACGCCAAATAGTAACATTAAGAAAACCAAATAAAACGTTCTCATCTAGCGTATCTCTATTGATACGCTAGGCCGTAGAAGACACTCACGGAGAGTATCACCCGTGATACGCTGGGCACAGAATAGCCAACACAAGCATATCGCCTGTGATACGCTGGAAGCGAAAGAGTTAAATAAGTTTTTCCGTTTAATCATTTTAAAATCTTTTTATTCTTATTTTATGTTTATTTTATTTCTTTGGTAAGGAAATATATCTTGCACATATCTCTTGAATTTCAATGTTATTTTTCTTTAACATTTCTTTTTCTTCTTATTTTTGTATCACATACCTTTTGAATTTATGGTTCTATAACCATTTTTATAAAACATATTATAGTGTAAGAAGAAACGCTTCTAAATATAGAATAAACCAGTGGAAACGTTCTTAAACCAGTTGCAATTTAAATGCTATTATTAATTTTTTTATTGGATTTTAAAAATTTTTATCGTGTCTTTTTCAATCGGACTTTTTTAGTACATCTTTATATTAGTTTTTTTTTTATTTCACTCTTCTTGTCATCTGTAGACATTGAATTCCATCGTCTTTATTGTATTTTGTTAAAAAGTTTTTAATCGTACAATGTTTTTACTTATTCATCAGAGTATATGAAGAAAGCAATGAAAATAATAAAACAAAAATAAATTAGAATGTGTTATTTCTTTTTGAATATTAGTTCTATTTTTTAAGTTTTGTTTTTGAGTAAAGTTCCATTTTTGTAACTTTTAATTATGGATTACTATTTTCATTACACACACACACACACACACACACACACACACAATAGTGTGTAAAACATAAATAAAGCATCTTTCAAGATACAAACATAAAATTGTAGAAAATGACTTTTTGTAACCAGTTCTGAGAGAAAACAGCTTAAAATAAAGAGGATGCATATGCAAATATCAACACTATAACATCAAAGGGGACATTGCAATACGCAAAACCGTGGAATTCAAAGGCAACTTAAAAAGAAGGAAGGACGCATTTACTGACATTACATACGAGGAAAAGTGAAATTGTACGGTCATATTGGTTACAAGAAACCATCAGGATGCTTTTACACGGGGTAGAATGATACGAACTTGAAGTTGGCCGTACTTTGATGAATAATGCACGAGAGTTTGGATTTGTCAAAAGTGTAGTTTTAAGAGCTTAAAAAGCCTTCGAAATGGCTGATACAACTATAAGAAACGTTAGTGATGGTCGGCCAAGGAAAACAATGGCTTGTGAAGACCAATATATCGTTCTGCAGGCAGAAAAAGACTGCAGCCAAACATTGAGCAATAGTACAAGGGAATTGCGTACGGAAACCGGTGCATAGTTTGCCCGTCGTTTTGAACGCTGCATACCATTAACCGCAGTCTATCGGCGGATCGTTTATAATGGTGTCAAGAACACAAAGACTGGACGTATCATCAATGGAGTCACGTTCTGTTTACTGATGAGAATCGTTTCAGACTGACCAATGATTCTCAGCGGTAGTTAATATAGAGGTAGGAACATGGTTTCAAACCATCAACATCACGGAAAGAGACCTTTGGGGTGGTTCTCGAGAGCTTGTGTGGGGAGGCATGTTGTTGAATAGACGAACGGAGTTCCATATTTTTAACAGTGGCTTACTTACCAGAGATCGTTACTGCGATGAAATTATTCTCCATTCCGAGGCACCATTGGTCCAAACCTTATTTTTGTGGACAACAATGCAAGTCCCTACACGCCTTTTGTTGTTCAGAAGTTCATAAAAAGTAAGGATATCTGTAGAGTGAATTGGCCAGCGTGATCCCCTGATTTAAATCTCATCGAACATGTGTGGGATGCTTTGGGGAGACATCTGCCATCAAAATCACATCCTCCGGAAAACACCAGAAAGCTGAAATAGATGCTCCTTGAAGAGTGACAACTCTTACGTCAAGAACTGATAGACAATTGGGTATTGAGTATGAACAGACGGTGTCACGCAAAAATTGTAGTTAGGGGAGGCCATATCCATTACTAAGAGACTTTGGATTGTTGTTCTCCCTCACAGCCGGATAATGTTTTTTTCTAACACCATTCTGTCAATAAAGCCCTTTACTGCTCTGTTCCATATTTTTTTTTTCTACCATACTTTCATCAGTTCTTAAGTCTACATTGTGCCTCTTTTGTGTGAATTTCATGTTATCCAATTGATTTTTTTAGGAATTATGGCACAATTTGAAAAGTTGTATATATATATATATATATATTGATATAACCTGATAATTATGTATACTTTAATCAAAAACAAGTTTGGACGTTATTTCAGTAATTAAAAAAATAAAATGATATATAAAAACTCATTAGAGTACCATTGAATAAAAAGATATACAATACTAATCTTAAAAAAAATTCTGAAATTCAGGTAAACATTTTTAACAAAGAAAAACAAGTAAAGATAAATATTCAAATTTAACTGCAAAAGAGAAGCATTATTTAATATAGAAATTTCCAAAAAAAAATAAATGTAACAAAAAATTTAATTGACAACTACCAAAGGTATCAAAAAAAATTAGATAAAGTGAAAAATCGTGATAAAAAACAAGATTTTAAAAAAAAAAAGATATATTTTCTGTTAAAAATTTACTTAAAAATTAATTTATTTGCTGTTGTAATAGGATTTTGACCATTAAGCTGAGTTATACCCGAATTATTGACCAAACTATCCCTATAAACAAAATACACTTTTAAAAAGATGGTTATAAAACCAATGATACGTTTGAACAAAGATAAAAAACAAACTTATAATATAAACATGAAAGTAAAAGATAATTAAGTAAGTTCATAGAAATGCAAAATATTCGAGCATAATGTAACTAAAAGAACCAAAAAATAAACTCCGAAGAATGAAATGACCCTTTAGAAACCGAAAAGTTTATGTCATTGTTATCTGACTCTTCTCTATCAGTGTTAATTTTTTCGCTTTCCTCTTCATATTGTTCTTCTTCATCACCGTTATCTTGAGACATAAGAGGGAATCAGTATGAATTTGAAAATAAGAAATTATCTTTATATTCATTATAAAAAACACAAACAATTTTTTCGTTGTATTTTTAAAATAATAAAGCACCCCAGGGAACACTTAGTTTTTTGAATAAATATGTTTGGAATTGAAGATTCCAATTATAGCTTATTAAAAAATGGTTATACAAGAAATGATTATTACTAGTTTAAAAGTAAAAAAAAAAAAAATGGAAGCAGATAGTTGTCGTAATTATATGTTATAGTCATCAAAACAAATAGAATGAAATATTGAGTAAACACTTTAAAAGCAAATAATAAAAGTTATAGCAAAAACAGCAATTAGCTTATTTGGTACTTGAATTAACTTATATATATTAGTAAAAGTAAAGTAGCAAAATTGTATCAAATGAATTTTCGAAACTATGTGATAATATTTTGAATATTTAAATTTGAAAATGGAATATTTCCCAAAAATTATTATTCATCATATGGATTATAGAAAATATATCTTTTTGGTAATTTAAGCAAATGATGAAGATTTTCATAATAGGTAAATTAAATGCCTCCAACTTTTTAAAGCATCTAATCTATAAAATGGCGTGATGTTTTCAATAAATATCTTGTATAGAAACCCAAACAATAGTTTTAATCTTATTATCTTTTATAACCTCTAAATTTATAATTCTGTAAAAGCAATTATATACCTTTCAAAGTGCTTGGTTACTATATAGATTAATGTTAAACAGGTTTGTTTATGTGGCGAAGGGAAACGTGGTGATATCCGATATCAATCACTGACTAGTACTCTCGTTTCTCTGATTGAAATGAGAATATTATTCCAATTTTGATGGTTAAACATAATTTTTCAGTTAAGGAAAATATAAGGATTACTCATAAGAAACTTAACGTTATGTATATTTGTATTTCTTTAGCAATTTTATTACTTTAACCTTGAATTAATTATAAATATTGTTAAATTCATTCTTTGCACTTAAAATAGAATTTTTAAAAATTCTTAATTATGGTAATATTTGAATGGAGCCTAGAAATATTTAGACAATTTTAGTTCAAGTTTGTTACTTGAAAATTTTGTTAAAGTCAATATTTCTACAATTGTTATTTTAATCTTCCGAATACTGTAATTTGACTTTTTTAATGTTATAAACCAAGATAACATATTATTCTCGGGCATATTATATTATTCTGAAGTCAAAGAGCAATAAGCTACTTAGAAGAAAGAAACTGTGAATTTACACTGAATTTTTTGTTTGTTTGATTATTGGGAAGTGTAGTGCTTGATATTTTATTTTTAAATATACATATTTTTAACTAGAATTTTTAAAAAAGTACATTAAATACTGAAAATATGTTAATTGCAACAACAATATTAAAGACATCAGGAAGGATGTCTTATGAAATTTTAAATTCTTTAAACGGAAATATTTGAAAACAGAATATTCAAATAAGATGAAAAAGTTGCTCAATTCTTTTCAAAGAAGAAGAAATTCAATGAACTTTATATCTTTTAATGTTCCTCTTTGGATAATTCTGACTCTCGGCTTCAAATTAAAACGAGACTTTATACGGAATTTCGCCACAATTCTCTTTTATTATATGACGATAGCTTTCTTGTTCTCTGTAAGTTACATAATTTTAGCAGGTTCTCTATCTGCATCATATCTCGGGAACGTAAAATTAAGTTCTGCAACTGCCTTTGTTGATATTTGGTCACTTATTCTATGGTTTATTTTGCTACGTAAAAGGAAAAATTTTTGTATTCTTTTGCAGTTTCTCTATTGTCATTTCAATATGCCGAGTAACTCTTTGAAAACAACTCACGTGTTCATGATTACTTCCAGTTTGTTGGTAACTTGTGCATTACCAGTGTTTCTCTCGCCTCTATTGACATATTTAGAGAATGGAAACATACGTCTGAATAAGTATTTTGCGTTACAGTATCACGTTCAAGAAGAGAAGTATAGAACGATGGTGAATCTTGCGGGTGAATACATGTATCGTACAGTGCGAGTGCAGTACCCGTGTCTCGTTGCTTTATCCATTTGTGTATTAGTGTATCGTTACAGCGTACTTCTCTTTCGATTAAATAATGGTTTCAAAAACATTGAATTTATTACAGTACCTGAAAGTATATTGAAACTCAGAAATGATTACAATAAAATCGAGAGAAAACTTCATGATTTGAAAGACATTTTATCAACATCATTATTTCTTATCTTGATAATCTGCTTTTGCGATTTGTATGTCGCTTTGTCTTTTGCCTTGCAAAAAGAATTGATGCCTTTTTTGCTGTCAGAGTTGTATTGTAACGCCTTCTCGGGTACTGTTGTCTTATTCTCATTGACAATCTTCGGAGCTAAGATTCCAGAATACATGATGGAAATAAAAACAACAGTCAGATTTTTAAGAGATAAGTATGAATTCGGATGTGCCATTAGCAGAAAAGAAATCAGAGTTCTTAATAGAATCATAAAAAAGGATATAATTTACTTGACAGCAGGGGGTTTCATAGATTTTAAGAAGAATTTTCTATTAACAGCTTTGGGGACTATGTTCACGTACGGCTTACTTATTATCAGTTTCAATCGCAGTTAAATATCTTCCAAGCAAAATTAAATACTGAAATGAAAGTAAATAGTTTTTCTATAGCTTTTCAATACTCAAAACAAAATTTCTACTACGCTTACAATGCGACTTTTTTGCAAATTTCGTTTTCTTTGCGATTAAAATTATGATACTCACTTTTATGGAATAATCAGTTGTAATCATTGGAAGAAGAAAATATTTTTTAAGACTGTAAATTTAGTAACTGTTTGGTTGAATTACAAAGTAAGAAAGTAAGTTCGGAATAGAAAAAGGCAATTATATTACCAAATGTTTTTTATGTATTAGAGAGCAGCACCGATATTCCCTCTGTATGCATAATAACAGTTAATCTAAGGAAGAATAATTCATGAAAATATGAATTTAATGAAAAAGAAGCGTGACTATTCAAGAAGAAAAATTTATATGCCTATAATTGCCTCCTTTGTTGAACAGAAATATGATGATTAATAATGAATTAGTGACTGATTTAAATTCTTCAATGGAGAGACATTCAATTCAATTTAGAAAGTAAGTTCTACAGAGTGAATACTTTTTTTTACAAATCTCTAGAAAGCTAAACGTCGCGTAGTTATCCGAGATTTGCAGTTTTAAATAAAACAAGTCTGATAATTTGTTATCTATACATTTAAGACATACTTTAAATTTTCGGCATGCAATATATAAAATGGAGAGGATTAAGCAATTTATATATTATGTAATATGTCTTTTAAAAATACTTTATATATAACATTATTTGCAATTTTATTCAGCCATTTCCTTTTTTTATACATAGCTTTGTATCTTATTCAAATGAGTTAAAATTTTGGTTTAAATTTGTTTTAAAAAACGCTGTTGAAAACAATAAAACTAAGCCTTATTTATCCTCGTATTATTAATTTATTTTCAGTTCTAATTAAAACCCGCCATTATTCGCAAAATATATTTATAGTTTAATTAACCATTAAATAAATATATTTAATTGTAAACAGTTAAAAATTAAATTTAAAATCTGAATATTATTTATATATTTTTTGAAAGCTTTGTTCAAAGATTTTTTTTTTTAAAATTTAGTCTTTCATAATGAAATCTTTTAGTATCATTTTAACATGATCTAATTATTAAACTCTAAATCCTATTTAGAATTTTTTTCAGTATAATAAAATGTTCTGTCAATGTTATGATATCGAAAATTAATAAATAAAATAAAAGGTGATAATGAAATTTCGAAAACTTTGGCTCATTTACATGAACCCTTATTGTAGAGTTTTCATTTGAAAAGAAATACTGATTATTTATGAATTTTCTATATTCACATCTTCTTACTTATATCGTCTGAATGTTTTGTAGGAGTTTTACTGAATGTAATATCCTTGTTTGTTATCTTCTCCTAAGATAAATATGTTGGGCATTAGTTGATACACAGCATCTCCCTTATTTGTGGAGTATATAGTTAAGGATATTTTAAATGTAACTGACTTATTTTAATTAACTGTCTTCGCTTGAACTTAAGTGAAATTTAGAACTTGTGATTAACTTTGGAAGGACAGATGAGACGGGTAAAAAATACCATTACAGCTTGTAGAAACAAAGTACTTTGAACAGAGAATTGATTTAAAGGAATTAATGTTACGATAATAAAAAGGAGATTGCTAGTATTATGTGCGCGTAAGTATTCTGGTGTGTTCAGCAGATTTAGAGAGATTAGGGCTCAACGCATTCGGAGCTATTGTAAAAGGTACTCACATCTTATTTCCTGTAAGATAACTCTTTGATAAACTGTCAGAATTGTTAGTAATCAAGGATAGGATAATAACTGGGGAGCCCAACCCTTATTTAAGGAGTAAATAAATATATTTTGGTTATAACTGGCTATTTTAATTTATTAGTCTGTGCTTGAACATAAGTTGAAATTTAGATTTTGTGATTAACTTTAAGATGGCTAATAGGAGGGGGCCAAATTGGAGTAATTTATTTTCTGCAAAACAGTAAACAGATCAAGATAACTAATTAAAAAGACGACAAACAATAAAATCGATACCCTATCTTTTACAGAAGATTTGTTTTCCTCCCTTTATCTAGATATAAGTGTTCCTATTTTTATAGTTTTTTTTTTGAAAATTCAGTTAGAAATACGTGTTTTTGAATCATTATTTCTTCGAAAATTTTGTATGTTCTATAATTCATTGTTGTTATATTCCGTGATGTGTATAGCATCATATAATAAATAGCATGCTGAAGAGGCAAAACAATACACACACACACACAAAATGTTGTATCATCGCAATAACTCTATGCTTCTTACTTTGAGATGAGTATCATAATGACCAAAACCTTGTAAACCAAATACATAATCTCTGATGCCAACAACATTGGCAAAATCAAAATAATAATTTTCGTCACAGAATGCTTTTTCTCGTGATAATAAATTAAATATGTGGCGAAATCTTATTACCCGTCTAGTCTGTCTTCTTAAATGTTATTAAATCCAAGTTTGAACTTAAGTCAACCTCAGATAAAGTACGAGGGATATTCCGAAAGCAAGTTTTGTCATTTTTTTAAAAAGAGCACATGGTACTCTAGATGGAACAAGTAACTGTCATGAGAATCCGCACCCTTTGCTGGTTCAACGACGGGAGTAGCATCAGAGGAGGAGGAATGACGCATGAGCTGAGTGACGAATAAAAGAGAGTGACAGCAGACCAGCTTACTCAAGACGTAATTAATAACGTGGTTAGTAATGGAAATGCGTGATGTTATCCGGTATGAATGGGCATGCAAGACTAGTCATCCATGAACACCTACAGACTGTGTATGGTGAACAGGTCATGTCTCATCAAACGGCTGGAGGCTGGTGTTGCATTTTCAGTGAAGGAAGGCAGAGTGTGGAGAATGAAAATCGAAGTGAGCGTCCCTCCACATCCACGAATGAAAACAACATTGCTAGAGTATGGCTCATGGTGTTCGATGACAGGCTCAAAATGGTGTCAGGCTTGACGTCTAAACTGCGTTTTGGTCGTGCAAAGGTCCATCCAAAACAATGGTGAAGTGGAGCAGACTGTGCGACAACTCTTTGCTTTGTAGGCACCGAGTTTTACCACAGAATTTTCTTTAACTTAATTGAGGACTACGACAAATGACTCACTGTCAATTGCGACTGTGTCAAAAAATATTACTAGGTGTATAGTTCATGACGGCATGGTTTACTTTTTTTATACAACAAATTTTCCTTATGAAAAAAATGACGAAACTTAATTTCGAAACATCCTTCGTAATTAAAATAGTTTATTATGTTTCAAAATAAGCTTAATCAAATAATTCTTATATAATTAATAATTAATTCTCAAATAAGGGGTCCATTTTCATGTCCCTTGTAGCGAGTACTGCCAACTGCTATTATATAGCAAAGAATACGTTTACCGGATTACGTTGCGAATAAATCCTTCAAATAATTAATCAACCAGACGGCGTTGGGTCATAGTCCCAAAAAATTACGTAAGCACTCCTGCAAGTTACGTAAGAAAACTCCCGCGCATTTCACGCTAGCATTCTTCCTATTTCCATTACCTCTTATCTCCTTCAATATTATCTCTCACTTTTATATGACTTGATTAATATAATCACAAGGGAAGTTTGTAAATAGCCTATGTTTTACATATTGTAACGAGATTTCTTCTTAATTAAACCAGTTAATTTCCCCCTTCGTTTGTGTGCGTGCTTTGTATTCTATTTATATTCGATACAATTTGGATATGATGAATAAAATTTATTTCATGTAGAGCAATAAACCATCGATTTGTAGAAAAAGCTCCGACAAGTTAAAAGTTCATTTATTTGCTCAATCATGTTTCTGAAGAAACAATGAGTAAGTGAAAAATATCCAAAAGGTGGATAAAAATAAATGTTTCTTAAAATCTACCATTTTAACCAAACGATAAATATATAATCGATTTACTTCGTTCTTTGTCATACTATATAGAGGGTGTTATTATTTTTTTCTATCTAAATTATTCGTCTCGTATTTATTTATCAAAAACTTAATTGCCATTTTAATCCGTAGAAAATATTCAATAAAACTTAATTGTGGGTATCAATATAGGACCATACATTAATATTTAAATTTTTTTTTTCTTCGATACAG
The DNA here is from genome assembly GCA_019974015.1 of Nephila pilipes. NCBI lineage: Eukaryota > Metazoa > Arthropoda > Arachnida > Araneae > Nephilidae > Nephila > Nephila pilipes. The sequence continues at coordinate 194,442 of BMAW01020849.1, read as the reverse complement.
AACAGGATACCTCAACGTTGTATCGGTTGTAACAATGAAAAAGTAAGGAAACTATAATATGTATATATATGCTGGTATATGTATATATAGATAATGATAAGTTAAATGTATTGAGCAGAGATGAAAAATTATTGTTAATTAGTAAATCAGGTCCTTCATACAGCATTTAATGCTTTTCCTATTATTTTCCAAATAGAGACGTAGAAAAATCAAGATGGGAACATTAAAAGTAAGAGTTTTTTTAGAATATTTTCGAAGCATTATTATGCTTTTAAAAATGATATGTTTAAAATTAGGATTCTTTAGCATCGAAGCATTTTATGTGAAGACAATTAGAACGTTTGCCAATATAATTTTTGCCTATATTCGGTCACATGATAATTTCACAAATAAAAAATTAGCAAGGATAAATATACTAGAGAACATTTATACTTATATATATTTCATATTACATAATATGCCACATTTCCTTGTCATATATTATGTATGCCAAGAAAATATATATTTCTGGAATAAATATCATAGAAATATATATTTGCTTAAAAATTCTATTGTTCCAAATGGTAAAAATCTACAAAATTCAACAGGTGTTTCAAATAGCTTCCGCAACACCTATGAATTAAAGCCTAAAAAGAGAATTAGATACAATTACATAATAATTTTGTTTTAATTTAAACTTTATTATAATGATTATACTTATTCATTTAATATTTTAAGTAAGTCATTTATTGCAACTTTGAACGAAAATTGACAAAGCATTAATTTTTACGAAAACGTATCTTTCTCCAAAAGTTATTCATGTCTAATATATGTACATTTTGCATAAAAAATCCGTAATGCCATTCTTTTTATTTATCAAAATTTATGATATTAAAATTTAGAAATTTAAGTTCATTGAAATCTATGATAGAAATGATTAATACTACTTAAAACAAAAAATGTTTGAAGATATGAGTAAGAACTATATTATCAATGGAATACACCTATGAATAAAAAAGGAAAATTATTTAACACAAGTCAGTATCATTATTGTGTTCATTATATCTGATTATTCTACTGATAGAATAATTTTCTTACTTAAAGAAATTTCTAAGTTCCTTTTTGAAATGAAAATAAAGCTTAAATATATTTTTTAATATTTGATTGCTTATTAATGTCGCATTAATAAGCAACGTGATGATTATTGATGATGGACATTGTAATTTTTAACCGTGGTGAAGATCAGATGAGGACGCCATCTGAGCAGGCACTCTATTTTCCAAACTTTAACCCCACGCCAATGAGAAGGTCTTAAGTCGTGACAGATTCAATGAATACTTGGAGGCTTTTAAATGGAATCAGTATTCGAACCCATGATTCGATGGAAACAATGCCGGCCACGAGCTCGTGATCAAGACCGTTTGATTATTGTGGCAACCATTTCTTAATGATGAGTAATATGATTCATATAATTTTTCATGTTACTGAACTATAGTTTTAGTTTACTTGTTGTTTATTGTTGTTTATGTAATATAACTGAGTGTTTAATCGATTAAATAAATTGTTACGTAACTGACAAAAGAATGTATGATCATTTTATATTTCTTTACTATTTATACAACTTTGAAAATTGAAGCAAACTGCAACAAACTTTGTTTTCCTGGAATTTCCTTTCCATAACATAGCTCATTTATTTTGATTAATTTTTAATACTTCCTATCAATCAGTTCAGAATATCCAATACGCATAATGACATCAATACCTAAAACGTATTTTATATGTGTAACTTAAAATTTTTTTTAATATACTACGCTCTTAAAATTGCAAATATTAAAAATCCAAACATCCCAGTGGCCGCAGTAGCCCAATGGTCATGGTTCCAAACTCTCGGCTGACGTTGTTTTCCTCGAGTGATGGGCTTGTGCCCTAATGCCACTAAAGATCGCCTTTTGCAAGGTTGATACATGCAAGATCTGTAGAGGTTTTAAGTCCTCTCGTTGACGTGGTGTGGAAGTTTGAAGAGGGAGGTGTCAGTTCAGGTATCATCCTTGTCACTTGACAGAGATTCAAAATAAAGAGGTCTGACTCCAATATTAAAGTTGTTTCTCAGCGTGATGTTAATAAACAATTAACCAATTTGACATCTTATCGTAAAATATATCTACTGAAACTAATTACAAACACACAAAATTTTTTCTTACACATAAAGAAGCTACAATTATATTTTAAGTATTTCTTAAATAATATAAAATTCATAAAAATACTTACATATTTGGGGATTTTATATATAAAAAAAGTTAAGTTGATGTAAGGATATTTTTTCCAATATGATTTTTTAAAGTTAAGGATAGGAAAATATTTCAGATAATATGTAAAATTTTTAACATTTTGCAATTTATTTCCATGCTTAACTAATAAAAACAAATTTTTATTAAAACCTCTTGAGAAGTTAATCTATTTATTTATTTTTCATAAGGAACATAATCCTTCAATAATTGCGTTATAATTGTATTGTTTTTTTACTTTTTAAAAACTATTGAAATCAAATTATAAAATTATTTCTTAACATTTTGCTTTTTACTTTTAAGGAAGTAAAAGGTTCTACTAAGTCCGGTAACATGTTAGGAAACGATATTCAATATTTCTTTGAAATCAAAGAAAATATTTTGAGTACATAACATAGCCATACATTATATTAAATAAAAAAATATTTACCTAAAAGTTAAATTTAATGATAAAGAATTTAAAGCGTTACGCAAGGACAGTTATAGAAACATTCCTTGAAGGTATCAATACCTTAACACACATTCTGAAGTCGGAGCAGAACTTTTTCTGTGTAATAAGTATTCGAAATAGTTGGTAATAATTTTGCAATGATGCTATAAACATTGGCAACGCCCATCCGTTAACAATTCACAATAAAACAATTTTTCAATAAATGCATATATTTGTGCATTTTATTATAAAATAACTATGAGCTAAATTTATTACACATTTTTGTCTCTTTTCGTATTTTCTTAATAAATGAACTTATAAATATATCATAAAAATATTATTAAAATATTTTTTGTATCTCTTAAAAATATTTAAAACTACCATAATTAATTCCACAAAAGGATTGAATTTATTTCGGTCAACAAAAATATTATTCTAACGGCCATATTTTTAAAACAAAACAAATATCAATTAGTTTTTATAAAAAGGTATCCAATTTTCTAAGTAATTATGTAATCTAAATATATTCTATTTCAATTATTCAATACAAATAATATACAAATATGAATTAAATTTTATAATAAAGTATCGAATTTTCTTAGTAATTACATAAGCTAAATATATTCTATTTCAATAGTTCAATATAAATAATATACAAATATCAATTATATTTTTTAAAAAAGTATCGAATTTTCTAAGTAAATATGTAAACTAAATATTTACTGATTCAATAGTTCATTACAAATAATATACAATTATCAATTATTTTTTTTATAAAAAAGTAACTTATATTTTAAGCAATTACGTCAGCTAAATATGTACTATTTTTGTTTTCTAGTGAAATAGATTATTCTGAACAATTATTTTTTTAATGATCCTCTAAGTAAGTGCATTTTTTCCTCTGAATATTTACAGCATTTCCTTTTGAAATAATAGTGACTTAGAAAATATGCCACTTTTTATAAATAATAAATATTTTATAATATATATATATATATATATATATATATATATACATTCGTACTTCGTTAGTTACGTATTGCTATTATATATCCCACACTAAAATATTCTGCAATAATTAGAATCATTGCTCTTACATTGTCCAATGAATAATAAATCCTATAATGTTAAAAGTTCAATATAATCCATTAGACAATTTATTTCATTTATTTTTTTTTTTTCAAAATTTTTATTTTAAATTTATTAATTACAAAAATTCCGGTGATAGAGATGTATTATTTACAATTTGATAAAAGCTGATGCAACCTCTCTGTAAAAATACATTGTTTAACTATTTTGATGAATTTATACTGATTTTTTTATAGTCACGCCCATTTCTCATTACTGTTTATAAACTCGAACAATTTTTTTTTTCTGGGCAGTTGGTAATGTATTTTTCCATCATGTCCGATGAAAATAAAAGGCCTGATGCAGATGTGACAAAAATATTGGTTTTCCTCATTTTCGTGTCAATCAGATCAATATAATAATCCTCGTGTATTGTGGCGTTGCATTTTATTCATGAAAAAAATTATCGAGGTGCCATATATTTTTTGGTGGATTTTTTTATGTTTTTTTTACTTATTTAATTATATATGAATATCTAATTGTATTTTTGGAGAGTTGTACGAGTTTTTATATGTGTGTGTGTTACCTGAATTGTTGGTGGTGATATCACAATGAGAAAAAAAATAATTTAATATAAGCAATGAAAAGAAAAGTTAAATATAAGGATTTTTAATAATTTTTTTCTTCCGTAATTTACAAGAGTTAGCACTGAATCAATCTTATCAATATATACTGCTGTTTGTAGAAAATGCAACACCATGAAAGAATCATCAGAATCAAAATGAAATTTAATGCAGAAACGACTGTACTGATACAAATAAATGATGAAATTTTCAAAACAAAAAAAGAAACAAATTAAGCTGTCGAAATCAGTATTTGGTGCAGCCACCATGCGCTTTAATAAGTGCTGCTATACGACATCAGCATGGAGTCAAACAGATGTTGAATATCTGCTTGAGGAAGAATTCCATATCATGTATGCAACCAAAGTTCGTCTTTGGAAACTGCAGGACGCCCCTTGGATCACAGGCGAGACGCCGACAACCATATCCCACACGTGCTCAATGGGCGACATCCGGTGAATAAGCAGGCCAAGGAAAGTTGCATGCGTTGTGTTGAACAAGAGTCTCGAACAGTCCGCGCAACATGTGGGCGTGCATTATCCTGCTGAGCCAAGCTCAGGGATGCCTTGAAGGAAAGGAACGACTTCGGGGCTGTAGCACTTCACGGACGTACCTGTGCTATTGAGGATTACCCTCAATTCGTATCAAAATTGGATCGTCCGCGATACGAATCGCACTGAACCATAACTCCGGGTGTTCGACCATATGTCGTTCAATAATACACTCAGGAAGGCAGCGTTGACCGGCGCAACGTCTAACACGAACTTACGGCCATCATGGGTCCACAAATTGAAGCGTGATTCATGGAAAGACAACTTGGTGCCAATCAATCGCCTGTCTCTGTGCTCAAGAGCCACTGCCGACGCAGCCGTCGATGATTCGCCGTGGGGAATCCTGTATAAAACACCCTTGCACGCAATCCACGGCGCAGCAGACGACGACAGATTGTGCTGACCGACAATTGTACACCTGTAGCGATAGACCAACGTGCCAGCTGCCAGACGGCTACGCCGCTTGCAAACGCCCATCCGCGCCGCGCCAGCAGCCACTGTAAGCCAGCGCACCGCGCAGCTGGCCGTAGTACACTTCGCATACGCACAGCGCATGCCGCTGCAGCGGCCGCCACCACCATTTCCGTAAGGCGCGTTGCTGCCGTGGCGAAGCACCGTACCTGGCGACACCAGCCGCGCTTTAGCATCCGCGCAGCGCACGCGTAGCAGCTTTGTGGCGCCACCTGGCGGCTGACCGCTACGCGGCGCGCGGGCACGCCGTACGGCAATGCGCAGCGCCTTTTAAGCGCGCAGCGGTGGAAAAACCATAAATTTAAACATTTTAACCTTTAAGATTTAATTGTGAATGGGCATTTAAAAATATTAAATTACACTGACTCAAAATTCTTGATCGCGTACTGTACAATAATAATACACAGCAATCATTAGGAAAAACTTTATTCATAAAAATACCAACTGTCAGCGTGAATTCATTGTTCTTAACACATTTTTTCGCTACAAATGTCTTAAATGGAACCAATTAGCATAATAGTATTCTACCAAAATTCATGTAGTATGCACTATTGAACAAGCTAAAGTATGGTCGATCCTTTACTTAAAAATAATTGCTTTTCAATGGAATTTCGACACTAATAATGACATTTGTATTGCATTTCATATGTAAAACTATATTGTAATAACTACTTAGTGAAAAGTAGCTCATATGTAAAGTATATAATCATTTTTCTTAAAACTCTCGTTGCTAATACAACAATCATAAACTAATCTTATTCATTTTCTTTCTAACTATAAAATCTTTGGGAGTAGCTTTTTTTTCCATTTTTCCGTTTTCAATTACACCAAGTTGTGCAAAAGTTTGGGTTGATGAGAATTAACAGTATTGAGCATATTTGCATGATAACACTTAAAATCTATAACCATATATAAAAAAACACACATTTTTGTTGGGAATCTTATCTAACCCTAATCACCCATTCAGTTGGCACATGTTTTGAATGTGTGTATGTGGTGTGTGTGTGTGTGTGCGTGCGCGTGCGTGCGTGCGTGTGCAGTGTGCGTCATGCGTGCGTGCGTGCGTGCGTGTGTGCGTGCGTGTGCGTGTGCGATATTAAAATTATTATGATATTATTAGTGATATTGTGTTATTATTGTGTGTGTTATTGTGTGTATTGTGTGTGTGTGTGTGTGTGTGTGTGTGTGTGTGTAACATGGGATTCTTATTTAACTTAACGAAATCTCCCAAATTACAACATAAATATAAAATAACATTAGTTGGTGATGACGGAATAAAATAAATACTGTTTTAAGTTCTGAAAATCATTTTTACTATTTACAATAAGAATGGAATACGTTCCTCAAAGTACCGAAAGCTGTGAGTAAAAAAACTTTTCTGAAATTAATAACACCACCAACTGATGACATATAAATAACATCTTTTTTCTCCATCTTTCAGGGAGCTTCATTTCTCTCTCATCATTCACGTACCTAAATGGATGTTTGTCGATGAGTGATCCAGCGGTTGTCTTATTCTCAACATGCTCTCTGGTATCTTAGGAGAGCAACAAAGTGTCAGAGAAAACAGGATAGGCATACCAGACAAACATTACTTATTAATTGCACCAAAAAATGTAAGGAACTTCATTTGTAAAATGAAAAGACAAAACAAATTAATATATCTGGAAGAAATTGCTCTAAATAATATAACAAACAAGGAACTGATAAAGTGTGTTTAAAGAAGAACTTTTTCTTCAATTTGCGTATGTATTAAATATCTGAAGGCATTTTGCAGACAATGTCAGAAAAATTTATATTTTTTAGTATTCGTGATAACCAAAGAAAAAGATGTAGTGATAAACCAGAACACACACTGATACAGCGAAGAGACTTGGATATTGCGTGAATGTTGCGAAATACATGTATGGAGCCAATAAAATTACAATTTTTAGATAAATTTTACCTAAAATGCTTGAAATTCATAGCCAAATGACCAAAATACAGCTCTTTTATCCTCTTTAGTGTTGTAAGTAAACAGCTACTTTAGCAGTAGAGGTGATATGAAATTCACAATGAAGAAAATTTATTAATCTATTCCAATTTTGATTTATAACAATACAAGTGAATTGTTATCCGGTACCATAAAAATTGCATAAGAATCTCTATATTTTTCTTTTCGTGTAGCATTGTATACCATAAAATTAGAATTTTCAAATAATATAACAAAAAAATAAGCCATCCCATTTTTTATATTGCCTGAATTATGTGGAACTGCTGCTACTAGGCTAGAAATATATATACTGAGAATGCGTGAAACGTAATAATTATAAAGTAGACAAAATGAGAACTTTTATAACACTCATTAGTGATGATTTGCCTTTTAAGAAAATATAATCCAAGAGGAACATTTAATGTAATCTCTTCTAAATTTTGGAAGTTCATGTTGTACGCTACAATTTTGGAATAACTAATCGTGTTTTTTTACTTCTATTTGGGTGTGACTATTTAGTACAATCGTTAATCAATAAACACTTTTCTTTCTTTTGAAATGGCACTGATCTTTGGGATATTGTATAAATTTTTGTACTTCTTTCAGTGTCATTTTGAACAACATCATACGAAAATTTTCAAAAAACGCTGCAGAACATTTTATGGTTCTTGTATTTTTGCATGCCAAAGCACAAACTACTACAAGCAATCGCAGTAACAACATGGCACAAAAGCACCGTAAAAGCAAACATTGTTCACATAAAAGCAATGGCACAGCAGTACATAACCTGCCATGCTGCTTTTATACGTAACGTACTTACAAAGTCCGTTGCTGTATAGAACGCCTGGCAATAAATGGCTAAGCATTGCCTTGAACGTTGCCAATACTGGCACCAAAACGCAAGGTAGCAAGTTATAAACTTGCGCTACTTTGAAACTGGCTTTTCTGTACGTGGTAAACAGCCATGCCCTTCCACTTTTAATACCAGCGAAATATGCGCAGCACCGCTTTGAAGCCGCCGGTAGCGGTAAAACCTTCCGGCTGCTAGCCATTTTGCAAGCAGCGCCATTTGCCTTAATAAAACAAATAATAACATTTTCCCGGTTTTTTGTTGCTATTTTTTGAAATATATGTGTAAAATGCATGGCATATATAAAAATCTTTTTTTTTTCTAGTTACTTTAAACATAGAATAAGTTCGATAATTTTAGCTGACTGATAGTGGAAAAAATTAAGTAAGGAAGTAAATTTTACAACATCCGATTCTCTTCTTCCTCTATGAGCGCTGAAGTATATTATTAATATTTTCCAATTCTCATTTTGAATCCCGATAATGAAATGTAATATGTAATAAAATTGGCTTCTATGTATTACATACATCGTATTTAATTGAAAGATTAAATTAAATAATTGTAAACTAGAGCTGTTTTAGACACATTTTATTGCATCTATTTCCAAACCTAAATTGTGACTTTTTTTAAATTGTAAAAATATAAATAATGAAATAGAAATCAAAATAATTTTCCAACATTTAAAAATTCATAATTATATGGACAATTCTAATTTGTGTTTTATTTAACCTGGCTTGAATAAACACAAGAACGGTATGTAAATTTTTAACTGTGGATGTAACTTTTGATTCACATATAAGTTCCAAATTATCTCAAAACTGATATTAATTAAAATGCATAAAAGTAAAAAATTTAAAAGAGATCGAAAAAGCGAAAAGACGTTTTTTAGCGGACGTAGAATGTTGATCAAACTTTGAGAGCCTGTTGTGATTCAGATCTGGTCTTCTGTCATGATTCCTACTTTCACGGACGTCAAATCATTTCTAAAAGAAGAAAGGCACAATCAAATTTGCTTGTTATAATGAAAGGCGTAGATAAAATTTTATTTTATTTCGTTTATTCATTTCCTTCTTACATTTAGAAATTCATTTTACCTCAAAATACGATTGTTTGTTGTATTTTAAAATGGGTAAAATAAAATGAGATAACATACAAGACATACGTAAAAAAACTATACATGATGAAAATAATAAATCAATATAATCAGTATTTCTTTATTCTCAAATTAATTATTTTTTTATTTCATTTGTTTATAGATGTCAAAAGAACGAGATATCTACTCAACAATGAAGCATGCAAATTCATTAGTGATTTCATACCATTTTATAATAGTTATTTCTACTAAAACAGAGCTTTCGCAACTGTAAGAATTCTTTATAACTTAAAGAATTTTTTTTTTTAACATATACAGCAGAATATACCATATTTTGTTTAAATATATTATATATTTTTTAGAAACAAGCCAAATTTTTTTTTTTTTTATTATTAATATTATTATTGAAATGTGACAATAATTTATAAACAAAATTTAAGTAATGTGAAGAACATTTGAATTCCCATTCTTAAGCAAACAAAAAATATAACTAAAATATTATAGCTTCTTTCATATTTAGTTATAGCAAAAAATTCAAAATTTGAAATAAAATTGATATTCAACAAATTTCTTGATAGTTAACAAATAAAGAATAATTAAATATGTTTCATGGAATATTGCATGTAAAATGTTAAGAGCGTATTACTTTTTTTTTTTTTTTTTTTTTTTTTTTCGTTTTAGGAAATGAAATATTCCAAATATATATTTATGAAGTAAATTGATAACAATTCGAAAACAGTAAAACAGTGTTACCTTAGATCCTTGAATATTCTTGCCTCAATATACATTCAAAATCTATATCGCACGTAGAAATTATCCACTCTCTCGGTTTGCTTGCATTATATAAACAAAATCGTTTGTAGTAGCTTACGCGGCATTGCGTGACGTTTTCTGCTGCGAATGACTGCAATCCTTTTGTGCAGAACGCCGTTCGTACCTTGGCTACCGCATATGGCGCAGCAGCCCTTCGCTTTGGCGAAATTGCCATGCAGCGCACGGTTTGAGAATGGCGTGAACAAAGGCAAAGAGGCGCTGCAGTGGTAGCATGCGCGACTTTGTAAAAACGCCGAAGCCAGTAGCGCCCTTGCTTTCGCCGTAGCAGCAGCAGTATGGCGATGCGTAGCAAGCCAGAGCGGCAAGGCCATTCAGCCAAAGCGCCGCAGCGCCGTATGCCATGCCGCGCCTTATACCGCGCTATATGCGCCTTATGCCGCGCCGCGCCGCCGCGCCTTATACCGCGCCGCATACCGCGCCGCATTATTATATCTCATATATATCCGCCATATATTGGTCAATATATGAGATATATATTAGTTATAGCACTAATAAAGTTGACAGCAACTTGTACGCGGCAACAAAAGTTTATCTTTATTTTGTTTAAAATCAAGTTATTTTCCTTCTTTTAATAAACATTTAATTCACCATTCTTAAGAGATTTGAATTGACTCTTTATTCAATCACCTCTTTAAATATTCTCTTTACTTTCAAAAGTATTTTTATTTTTTCAAGTGGAAGATATAAATATACTAGATGACGCTGAAAATGCAACACGAAGAAAGGAATTTGAAAGTGTCTGAATCCAGTAAAACAATGTTATTTAAGATCATATTTCACATGAAAATTTGTTAATGTTTTTAAATATTATTCTATAAAACTTATCAGTTTATAATGTCAGAATTTTTTTGTTTCCCCTTTCCTTTAATTATCAATCAAGTCCGCTGACTATTTTTACATCCAAATTCTGGTTGAGAGACATCTTTTGCTATTGTAGGAATTACGCAATCTTCGGGATTTTCTGTTTGTGAGTTTTTTTTGGGAGTAAAAGCAGGAACTGGAGAAAAGAAAAGCTCTAATGGAAGGGGCTTGCACTGTTTCAGAATTTCAAACTTTTTTTAAAGATGAACGAGGAACAGGGCGTCACTTGTTGGCGAGGATGTCAAAGAATACCATTATTATCTTTCAGGGATATGAACATTATTGTACTTCAAATGAAAATGGATCGGGAAACTACAATTTAGCACTTCGATATCAAATTAAACTCAGGATAATCATTTTAAAAGTTCTAAAACTCCTTTTTTCGAAGGTAGGAGAGTTTGAAATGTAGAGGCCTTGATTGTTCAGCGATTCTAAGAAAGAAAATGCAAAAAGCAGAAAGTAGGCCAGAGAAAACACGAGATTTTATGCTGGCAAAATTTAATTTATATTGGATGTTATTGAATGCTCACTCAAAAGTTAAAAGTTGAAGTTGTAATTTCTGTATGCGAGAAGAAGATTGGTTAGTAATGGCAAGTGACGTTAAAGGATCGAGGAAATTAAAAAAAAAATGATAATTGGATTTATTGTATCAGTGCGGAAGAAAGAAGATTTGTCTGAACGATTTTATATTTATGTCTGAAAATTCATGTCTACATTATGTATATCAAACATCTAACACTAACAAATTAATTGTAATTTTTTCTTTTATACAATAACAACTATATTGTTATGAAGGAGATAAAATTGGAAAATATAGAAGAGAATCTTCCTGAAATTTTATTTTAAAGAAAGAATTCTAATTTTTATGTTAAAATTATCACCTGTTGATGTAATCAGTATTTCTAAGAAATATATTGAAATCATCACATTTATAAAAATGTATTTTTAAAAAATTACAAAAAAATCAAATGAAAAATATAGCTTAAACTTTAATTAACAAGCAAATTTATAAATAAATAATCTTTTTTTTAAATTATGATACATAACACATAAAAATTTGTTTTCGTACTTGTTAAAACGCAAATGACAGATCCGATTATTGCTGTGTCTGGAATACATGGAAAATAAAATCTTCGACAAATTAAAAGTTTCATAATACAAGATTACCTTAATTTTTCTTTAACCTTTTTAGCGTCAGACACTCTCTAAGGCAATACAAGAATATTTTTTTTAATTTCCATTCTTTTTAAAATTTCAACCATTCTATATAACTTTGTAATTTCTTCTTTAAATACTGAAAAAATGCTATCCAGATTTATTTCCTACATAAATTAGGTTCTTAAAGCATAAGTTCACTGACGATTTTTTATTTAAAATGACTATAATTTTAAACAGAATAATAAAATCTATTTCTTCTGATTGTTATATTTATTAACATACACTAGTATAAAACTAAATCTACAAATGTATCTTCAACATATAACCATGAAGTTGTAGAAATGAGCAATATACTAGTACAGTGAAAAGACAATCAGCAGAAAGGTGGTACATATTCAAATATCTGCACCATGATATCAGGAGGGGACGTCATTGCAGACTAAAGCGATGGAAAGAACATGCGCTCAATGCAAACAATCAAGAGATAAGGAGGAACGATGCATTACCAGACATTCCTGCAATTAAAAGCAAATAATACATTCAATAATGGCTACAAAGAAACCACGGAAGCCAGAATGTGGTAGAATGATCGCAATCTTGAAAATGGCCGTAGTTCGAGGAGCGATGCACAAGGACTTTGAAATGATAAAAGGTAGTTTCAGAGCTTGAAATACTTGAAATATTGCAGTAACTGTAAAGTACAATTGTCAAAAAAAAGGTTGGTGAGAGTTTAACCTTAACAACACATTCCTTAACTGCTGTATCATTAAATCCTAGCCTCCTATCGGTCGGCATTCACGTCTTACACATTATATAAATGGTATCAAGAGACACAAAGAGTAGGAATATCATCTATAGAGTCACGTCCTGTTATATAATGAGACCGTTCCACTCTTGACCAATGACTCTAAGGATAGGATATGGAGGAGGATGGCTCATACCACCAACATTGGGAAAGATTTGGGGTGGTTCATGAATGCTTGTGGGGGAGGCATGTTGTTTTAATAGACGAACGCGTCCATATTTTGTCAGTGGCTTACTCTGAGAGATCGTTTATGGATGAAATTATGAAATTATTTTTTCCTTGAAGTACCTTTGGTCCAAAAACCTTATTTTTTGGACACACAATTATGTCCCCACACGCCCCGTTGTTGTTCAGGAGTTTATAAAAATAGTGAGGTATATGTAGAGTGAATTGGCGACTCTGATTTAAATCATCGAACATGTTTGGGATGCTTTGGGAGATCATCTGCAGCAAACTGTATTCTCTGGAGAAACACAGAAAGCTGAAAATAGATGCTCCTGAAGAGTGACAATTTACCTCAAAAGAACGATGGACACACTTGTATGAGTAGGAACAACTGTGTTACGCACAGAAATTATGGATGGGAGGCCATATCCTTAGAATGACTTGTTGTTCTTCCTCACGGCCAGATAATGTTTTTACAAACATATATCAAATAAAAGCTTTTCGTTTTGTTCCAATGTATGTGTACACGCATTTTTAGCATCTTGCATCTCATCAACCTTTAAGTCTACATTGACCTTGATTGCCTGAATATCAAATCCAACCATTTGATTTTTTAGTAATTACAGTCAATATAAAAAGTTACTTAAGTTTTGCACACTAATTGCATGTCTGTTTGTTATTGCTTTGATTGTAAAAGAAAATTTAAAGTTCTTATTTTCACTCATTATATAATAAAAATCAAACTGACTAATTCACTTTCTTTCCATTAAATTTTTTTCGAATGTGATGTTCTCTTATGTTACAATAAAGATGGTTTGGTTGACGATATACTAAGAGAAATACCTAACCATTTTATTGTGAATTTTCTGAAAACTATGCTTACGTAAACATGTATATAGAATTGCAAACTACTGAATTTTTGGAAAATCACAGGTATCACAACTAATGAACACAGGCAGCTAAATATTGAGAAAATTATTAGCTATCTACAACCCAGTAGAAAATATAATTATAAAAAATAAATTTCGAAGAAAAATTCATAAGAGGAGCTAAAAACATCGTAACGTGAAGAACGAGAATGAAATCTATTTTATTTTTTACCTCTCTATATTTTACAAGAAATACTTTCCATGGGACTTTGTTATCACTTTCACAACTTTGTTCTCAGACTTCTCTCTCCTCATCTACACCTCTTATATAAATTTGAGGTTGATGCTACTCTACTTGTTTTATTTCGTCTCAAGTAAAATATCTATCGTTTTTGTTCTCAAGTGAGGAATAGTGTTCATCTAAAGAATTCATTTCGAAAGTATATATTCAAATTATCACATTTGTTGACAAACCCTGTAAGAACTCATAAAAGTTGATAAAATTGAATGAAGTTTGTTATTTTTATTCATTTTATTTCACTTTAGGTGAAGTAGCTGTTCTACTCTACAAGTCATGAAATTTTTAAAATAAAACCATGAAGAATACATATTCCAAATGCAATTACATTCATATCTTTATCACACTACGTCATGAGATGTAACTGCACCAGAGTTCAAGAAAGAAAGAAAACTTGAAACTCCAATAATTGTTAGTAAAATTTATATTTAAACCACTTACTGTATTTTCTCTCCGTTTTTTTTTTTAAAGGAAAAAAGTTTCTGGACTAGAACTATCTAAAATAAGAATCGATATAAACATCTTTTTAGCACTACCATCAAAAATAGGGATGGTATGGAAATTATAATCTTGAGGAGCGTGATGCAGAGAGTACTAAAGTTATTCCTCTTAAGGAGAATATTACTTATTCGGTCCCTTATTGTTTATATTACCCTATTTACAAGGCTTCATTCTTAATAGAATCTTGAACCTCTTTGAAAAGTACTTTCTGTAATATTGTGTTAGAATTTTATAAACTGCATTTCAAAAGAACACATTTCATTTTATATCTTTTAGTGATACGTAGCAGACACTTGTGCAACAATGTTACTATATTCCAGTAAAATGCAAATGACTGGTACAAGTTTCTTTTTATGTTATCGTAGCTTTGAACACATAAACTTTCCTTGCAAGCCGTAAGCAACGTACGCTTCACCAAGTACCCTCGTTCCTGTAAGTAAAATATAACCTTTAAGCAGTACTGCCATGCTGCCCATCTTCACCGTTCATTTATTTAAAACATTGCATGTAAAATACCGAGTAGCATGCCTTGGTAGCCGTGGCATTTTCACAATTCTGTGCAACCCGTACATTGGTACGTATTTCGCAACATATGCCATTCGCCGTCTGCTTTGTTGTAGCCTTCCGCAGGTATTCCATAGCCTTCTTTTATTTGCTGTTGGCCTTTTTTGCCGTGCTGCCTGACTGTATGTATATGTATATATATGTAT
>BMAW01020849.1:150688-178894 GCA_019974015.1 Nephila pilipes | reverse complement strand
AATAAATAATTTGTTATGTAAATTAAAACTAAAATAAATATGGAATAATCTGCGGATACACACAAATTACAATTGGCCAACTAAAGTTATATCTATATGAACGGCAATATGTTTATTTATGAAATATCATAAATTTAACGTACTTGTGGTTGTCAAAACAGAATCAGAAAAATGTTTAATTTTACAATAATCATACATACAATTTATTCAAATGCAGAATATTTAAATTTTCAGTCTTAAAATCAAATGAACGGTGAATCGAACATTTATATATTATTTTTAAGAAGATTTCTTATGAAAATTTCGGCTTTATATGAATTATTAATATGCACATTTCTCTCTCCTTACCCTACAGTGATGCATATAATTATAGTTGCGATCAGTTGTATTTCTAATTTTTACCGGTATGAAAGTTTATGTTCAAATAACACTGTAAGTAAATAAAAAAGAAACTTGTACCAGACATTTTTGCATTTATCTCGTAAAATTACGCAAGAACATTGTTGTTTACAAAAGTGTTCTGTCCTAATACACTAAAAATATAATAATGAAATATTGTTCTTTGAAATGCAGTTTCAAAATTCTATTTAAATTTACAGAAAGTAACCTGTTTTCCAAAGGAGTATCAAGATCTATTAAGAATAAGCCTTGTAAATAGGGTAATAATAAAACAATAAGGGGACCGATAAGTAATATTCCCTCCTTAAGAGGAATAACTTTTGCTATACTTGCATCACGCTCCCCAAGATTATAATTTCCATACCATCCCTATTTTTGATGGTAGTGCTAAAAAGTGTTTATATCCGATTCCTTATTTTTAGATAGTTCAGTCCAGAAACTTTTTTTCCTTTAAAAAAAAAACGGAGAGAAAATACGAGTAAGTGGTTTAAATATAAATTTTTACTTACACAATTATTGAGAGTTTTCAGTTTTCTTTCTTTCAGCTACACTCTGGTGCATATTACATCTCATGACGTCATGTGATGAAATATGTGATGTAATTGCATTTGAATATGTATTCTTCATGGTTTTATTTTAAAAATTTCACTTGTGAGTAGAACGGCTACTTCACCTAAAGTGAAATAAAAATGAATAAAAGGAAATAACAAACTTCATTCAATTTATATCATACTTTTTGAGAGTTCTTAAGGTGTTTGTCAACAATATTGATAATTTGAATATTATAACCTTTCGAATGAATTCTTTAGATGAACACTATTCCATACACGAGAACAAAACGTAGATGATTTTACTTGAGACGAAATAAACAAGTGATAGCATCAACCTCAAATTTATATAAAGAGGGTGTGTAAGATGGAAGAGAGAGAGAAGTCTGGAACAAAGTTGTGAAATGGAATAACAGAAGTCCCAGGAAAGTATTGTAAAATAGAGAGGTGAAAAATAAAATAAGATTTCTTCGTTTCCTTGCACGTTACGATGTTTTTTAGCTCCTCTTATAGAATTTTTTTCCTTCGAAATTTTATTTTTATAATTATATTTTTCTACGGGTTGTAGATAGCTAATAATTTTCTCAATATTTATGCCTGTGTTCATTAGTTGTGATACCTATATGATTTTCCAAAAAATTCAGTAGTTTGCAATTCTATAATACATGTTTTACGTAAGCATAGGTTTTCAGAAAATTTCACAATAAAATGGTTAGGTATTTCTCTTAGTATATCGTAACCGAAACCATCTTTATTGTAACATAAGAGAAGTATACATTCGAAAAAATTTAATGGAAAAGTGAAATTCATCAGTTTGATTTTTTATTATATAATGATGAAAATAAGAACTTTAAATTTTCTTTACAATCAGCAATAACAAACAGACATGCACTAGTGTGCAAAACTTAAGTAACTTTTTATATTGTGTCGTAATTACTAAAAAATCAAATGGTTGATTTGATATTCAGGCAATCGAGGCACAATGTAGCACTTAAAGGTTGATGAATGCAGAGTAGCTAAAAATGAATTGTACACATACATTATGGAACAAAACAGAAAAAGGCTTTTTTATTGACAATAGCGTTTGTAAAAACATTATCTGGCCGTGAGGAAGAACAACAATCCAAAGTCTCTTAAGGGATATGGCCTCCCTTAACTACAATTTTTGCGTAACACCGTCTGTTCCTACTCAATACCCAATTGTCCATCAGTTCTTGAGGTAAGAGTTGTCACTCTTCAAGGAGCATCTATTTCAGCTTTCTGGTGTTTTCCGGAAGATACGGTTTTGCTGGCAGATGTCTCCCCAAAGCATCCCACACATGTTCGATGGGATTTAAATCAGGGTCGCCAATTCACTCTACATATATCCTCACTTTTTATAAACTCCTGAACAACAACGGGCGTGTGGGACATGAATTGTTGTCCACAAAAATAAGGTTTTTTTGGACCAAAGGTACCTTCCAAGGGAAAATAATTTCATAATTTCATCGCAGTAACGATCTCTGGTAAGTAAGCCACTGACGAAAATATGGAACTCCGTTCGTCTATTAAACAGCATGCCTCCCCACACAAGCATTCATGAACCACCCCAAAGTCTCTTTCCCTGATGGTGGTATGAAGCCATGTTCCTACCTCCATATCAACTACCGCTAAGAGTCATTGGTCAGAGTGGAACGATTCTCATTAGTAAACAGGACGTGACTCTATAGATGATATGTCCTGTCTTTGTGTTCTTGATACCATTTTATAATGGTGTCAAGAATGGTGCCGCCGATGGGCTGAGATTAATGATACAGCAGTTAAAGGTAATGCGGTTAAGGTTAAACTCTCACCAACCTTTTTTTTGACAATTGTACTTTTTTTACAGTTGTACAGCTATTTCAAGTCATTTCAAGCTCTTGAAACTACACTTTTATCATTTCCAAAGTCTTGTGCATCACTCCTCGAACTACGGCCATTTTCAAGATTGCTGATCATTCTACCACATCTAAAGGCTTCCTGATGGTTTCTTGTAGCCATTATTGAATGTATTATTTCGCTTTTAATTGCAGGGAATGTCTGGTAATGCATCGTTCCTCCTTCTTTTTAAGTTGCCTTTGCATTGAGGCATGTTCTTTCCACGCTTTGTCTGCAATGACGTCCCCTCTGATATCATAGTGCAGATATTTGAATATGTACCACCTTTCTGCTGAGTTGTCTTTTCACTGTACTAGTAGCATAAAGCCATTTTCTACAACTTCATGGTTATATGTTGAAAGATACATTTGTAGATTTAGTTTTACTCACTAGTGTATATTCAATAAAATATAACAATAGATAGAGGAAATAGATTTTATTATTCTGTTTAAAAATTATATTATCATTTTTAAATAAAAAAAAATCGTCAAGTAGAACTTATGCTTTAAGAACTAATTTATGTAGGGAAATAAATTTGGGATAGCATTTTTTTTCAGTATTTAAAGAAGAAATTACAGTTGATAATTAGAATGGTTGAAATTTTAAAAAGAAATTGGAAATTAAAAAAAAATATTCTGTATTGCCTTAGTAGAGTGTCTGACGCTAAAAAAAGGTTAAAGAAAATTAAGGTAATCTGTCGTATTATGAAAACTTTTAATTTGTCAGATTTATTTTCATGTATTCACAGCACAGCAATAATCGACTGTCATTTGCGTTTCTAACAAGTACGAAAACAATTTTTTATGCGTTATGTATCATAGGATTTAAAAAAAAAGATTATTTATTTATAAATTTGTTTTTAATAATTACAGTTTGGTAAGGTTTATATTTATTCATTTTGATTTTTTGTAATTTTTTTAAAAATAAACATTTTTTATAAATGTCAGATGATTTCATATATATATTTCTTAAGAAATCACTGATTACATCATACAGGTGATTAATTTTAAATAAAAACATTAGAATTCTTTCTTTAAAATAAAATTTCAGGAAGATTCTCTCTCTTCTTATTTTCCCAATATTTTATCTCCCTTAACAATATAGTTGTGTAATGTATGAAAAAGAAAAGAAAAATTACAATTAATTTGTTAGTATTAGATGTTTGATAGCAAATATTAATGTAGACATGAATTTTCTAGACATATAAATATAAAATCGTCTGTGACAAATCTCTTTCTCTCTTTCCGCACTGATACAATAAATCCAAATTATCATTTTCTTTTTAATTTCGATCCCTTTTAACGTCACTCTAAGCTAATACTAACCAATCTTCTCGCATAGAAATTACAACTTCAACTTTAACTTTTGAGCAGAGCATTCAATAACATCCTAACTATAAATTAAATTTTGCCAGCATAAAATCTCGTGTTTTCCTGGCCACTTTCTGCTTTTGCATTTTCTCTTTCTTGTGAATCAGTTGAACAATCAAGCAAATTCTACATTTCAAACTCTCCTACCTTCGAAAAAAAGGGAGTTTTAGAACTTTTTAAAATGATTATCCTGAGTTTACTCTGATATCGAAGTGCTAAATTGTAGTTTCCCGATCCATTTTCATTTGAAGTACAATAATGTTCATATCCCCTGAAAGATAATAATGGTACCTTGACATCCTCGCCAACAAGTGACGCCCCCGTTCCTGTTCATCTTTAAAAAGCTTGAAATTCTGAAACAGTGCAAGCCCCTCCATTAGAGCTTTTCTCTTTCTCCAGTTCCTGCTTTACTCCAAAAAACTTCAAACAGAAAAATCCCGAAGATTGCGTAATTCCTACAATAGCAAAAGAAGATGTCTCTCAATCCAGTGAATTGGATGTAAAAAAAATTAAATAGCGGACTTGATTGATAATTAAAGGAAAGGGGAAACAAAAATTCTGACATTATAAACTGATAAGTTTTATAGAATAATATTTAAAAACATTAACAAATTTTCATGTGAAATATGATCTTAAATAACATTGTTTTTACTGAATTTGCATAATTTTCTGGCAACTCCTTCTTCGTGTTGCATTTTCAGCGTCACCTAGTATATTTATATCTTCCACTTTTGAAAAATAAAAATACTTGAAAGTAAAGAGAATATTTTAAAGAGGTGATTGAATAAAGAGTCAATTCAAATTTAAGAATAGAATTAAAATGTTTAGTTAAAAGAAGGAAAATAACTTGATTTTAAATGTAAAATAAAGATAAACTTTTTTTGTTGCCGTACAAGTTGCCGTCAACTTTATTAGTGCTATAACTACTCAATATATATATCTCATATATATTGAGACTCAATATATATGAGATATATATGAGATATATTAATATATATGAGATATATTAATATATATGAGATATATTAATGATATTGCGTGACATATTTTGATTGAATTTATTCTATCGTTCATTTCATGTGTTATCGAAAAATGATCATTTCCCCCAACATTAACAATTAAGACCTGTTTATGTGTTGCTTGCATAAATGTTAATGACATTATGAAAGCTTTCACATATACATTATCAATATTTCCGATGTTTTTTGCATAAAGCTCTAAAAGATACAATTAATCCCAGAAGTGCCAAGCTCCCGTACTAAAGCTTTCTCATTATCTTTAAAACTGATCACATTCAAACTGTGTATGTTTGCATTATGCACCTCAAATAAAGCTGATAATATTGTTGTTGAAAAATATATGCGAGAATATATATAATGGACTTTTATACAAAACTAATAATTGTGTGTGTGTTGACTGAACATTCAGAAAGAGAGTAAACTAAGTTCTCACCTAATGTCATAGAAAACATTTCATAACGATTTTGTTTTTATATAATGCAAGTAAACTGAGAGAGTGATAATTTCTACGTGCGATATAGATTTTGAAATGTATATCTGGAGGCAAGAATAGTTCAAGTGATCTAAGGTAACACTGTTTTTACCGTTTTCAATTGTTATCAATTTACTTCATAAATATATTTAACATTTGTTTCCTAAAACGAAAAAAAAAAGTAACATTTATTTTAACATTTTACATGCAATATTCCATGAAACATATTTAATTATTCTTTATTTTGTTAACTATCAAGAAATTTTGTTGAATATCAATTTTTATTTCAAATTTTGAATTTTTGCTATAACTAAATATGAAAGAAGCATAATATTTTAGTTATATTTTTTGTTTAAGTTTAAGAATGGGGAATTCAAATGTTCTTCACATTTACTTAAAATTTTCCTTGTTTATAAAATTATTGTCACATTTCAATAATAATATTAATAATAAAAAATTTGGCTTTCTGTTTCTAAAAATATATAATATATTTAAACAAAATATGGTATATTCTGCTGTATATGTTAAAAAAAATTCTTTTAAGTTATAAAGAATTCTTAAGAAGTTGCGAAAGCTCTGCTTTAGTAGAAATAACTATTATAAATGGTATGAAATCACTAATGAATTTGCATGCTTTCATTGTTGAGTAGATATCTCGTTTTTGACATCTATAAAAACAAATGAAATAAAAATAATTAATTTGAGAATAAAGAAATACTGATTATATTGATTTATTATTTTCATCATGTATAGTTTTACGTATGTCTTGTATGTTATCCTTTGTTTTCATTTACCCATTTTAAAATACAACAAACAATCGTATTTTGAGGTAAATGAATTCTAAATGTAAGAAGGAAACAACAAACGAAATAAAATAAAATTTTATTCACGCCTTTCATTATAACAAGCAAATTTGATTGTGCCTTTCTTCTTTTAGAAATGATTTTGACGTCCGTGAAAGTGAAATCATGACAGAAGACCATCTGAATCACAACAGTGCTCTCAAAGTTTGATCAACATTCTACGTCCTCATAAAAACGTCTTTTCGCTTTTCGATTCTCTTAAATTTTTTTACTTTATGCATTTTAATTAATATCGTTTTGAGATAATTTTGGAACTTATATGTGAATCAAAAGTTACATCCACAGTTAAAAAATTTACATACCGTTCTGTGTTTATTCGCTTGTAAGTTAAATAAAAACACAAAATTAGAATTGTCCATATAATTATGAATTTTTAAACATGTTGGAAAAATTATTTTGATTTCTATTTCATTATTTATATTTTTACAATTTAAAAAAAGTCACAATTTAGGTTTGGAAATTAGATGCAATAAATGTGTCTAAAACGCTCTAGTTTACAATTATTTTTAATTTAATCTTTCAATTAAATACGAGGAAGCGTGTAATACATAGAAATAATTTTATTACATATTACATTACGTCATCGGGATTCAAAATGATATAACTGGAAAAATATTAATAATATACTTCAGCGCTCATAGGAGGAAGAAGAGAATCGGATGTTAAAATTTTTACTTCCTTACTTTCACTTTTCCACTATCAGCCATCAGCTAAACACGAACTTATTCTGCGTTTAAAGTAACTAGAAAAAAAAAAAAAGATTTTTATATTATGCATTTCATGCACATATATTTCAAAATAGCAACAAAAAACCGGGAAAATGTTATTTGTTTTAAATATGCGAAATCTTTTACAATTGTTTCAGTAAACAGAGCATTAGGAAGAAACGTTGGATATCTTGACCCGGACAATCAGAGCATTCTGTGTTGGTGTCGAAAAGAAGAGACTCAATAGACCAGGTGCTTTACAAAAAGTAATGGATACAATTTGACACTGTTCTGAATCAATCGCACAGAAAACAACAGTCTAGCTAGTCGTTAAGTCGACACTCCACAACTCTGCGTCTTATGTCAGTGATTACAACCGAAACCACATTCAGTACGAACATCGACAATGAGATGTTCCAACATTAATGGAAGAACTGGACTTTTGTAAGACTGCTTATCGTGTGACAAAAGAAAGACGCATAGAACATGTGTAACTGTTTGGAAAAAAAATGAATGTTTTCTTTTTTGTTGTGAAATGAATTGTTCGTTTTTTACATTTGTGGTACTTTTTGAAATACGTTTAAACATCATGATCATTTTGTAGTAGCTCTGTATTTACTTTTCCCATACTTAAAAATAATATGATAAAAATCGTTCTAGAAATAATTTTTTTAAAATCTTTCTTTCAGATTGATTTCGTTCAAATGATACTGAAAGAAGTACAAAAATTTATACAATATCCCTAAAGATTGTGCGCTTATTTAAAAAGAAAAAGAAAAGGGCTTATTGGATTAACGATTGTACTAAACAGTCACACCCAAATAGCAAGAAACACGATTTGTTATTCCAAACTTTTGTAGCGTACAACATGAACTTCCAAAATTTGGAAGAGATTACATTAAATGTTCCTCTTTGGATTATATTTTCTCTTAAAGGCAAACGATTACCAATGAGTGTTATAAAAAGTTCCTCATTTTGCTCTTACTTTATAATTATTACGTTTCACGCATTCTCAGTATATATATTTCTAGCCGGTGCAGCAGCAGTCTATAATTCAGGCAATATAAAAAATGGGATGGCTTATTTTTTTGTTATTATTTTGTACTTAATTTTATGGTATACAATGCTACACGAAAAGAAAAATATAGAGATTCTTATGCAATTTTTGTACTCGGATAACAATTCACTTGGTATTGTTATAAATCAAAATTGGAATAGATTAATGAATTTCTTTCTCATTGTGAATTTCATATCACCTCTACTGCTAGCAGCTATGTTTACTTACAATATTCAAAGAGGGGATAAAAGAGCTGTATTTTGGTCATTTGGCTATGAATTTCAAGACGAAATTTATCTAAAAATTGTAAATTTTATTGGCTCATACATGTATTTCGCAACATTCACGCAATATCCAAGTCTCTTCGCTGTATCAGTGTGTGTTCTGGTTTATCACTATTGTCTTTTTCTTTTTGGTTATCACGAATACTTAAAAAATATAAATTTTTCTATATTGTCTGCAAAATGCCTTCAGATATTTAATACATATACAGCAATTGAAGAAAAAGTTCTTCTTTTAAAACACACTTTATCAGTTCCTTTGTTTGTTATATTATTGAGCAATTTCTTCCAGATATACACTGCTTTGTCTTTCATTTTACAAAATGAAGTTCCTTTACATTTTTTGGTGCAATTAATAAGTAATGCTTGCACTGGTACGCTCATCCTGTTTTCTCTGACACTTTGTTGCTCTAAGATACCAGAGAGCATGTTGAGAATAAAGACAACCGCTGGATCACTCATCGACAAACATCCATTTAGGTACGTGAATGATGAGAGAGAAATGAAGCTCCTCGAAAGGATGGAGAAAAAAGATGTTATTTATATGTCAGCTGGTGGTGTTATTAATTTTCAGAAAAGTTTTTTACTCACAGCTTTCGGTACTTTGATAACGTATTCCATTCTTATTGTAAATATAAAATGATTTTCAGAACTTAAAAACAGGTATTTATTTTATTCCGTCATCACCAACTAATGTTATTTTATATTTATGTTGTAATTTCTGGGAGATTTCGTTAAGTTAAATAAGAACTTGCATGTTACACCACACACACACGCACACACACACATACACACACATTCAAATGAGTGTCAACTGAATGGGTGATTAGGAATAGGATAAGATTCCCAACAAAATGTTTTATATATGGTTATAGATTTTAAGTGTTTATCATGCAAATATGCTCAATACTAAGAATTCATCAACCCGTTTTGCACAACTTGGTGTAATTGAAACGGAAAATGGGAAAAAAAGTTACCCCAAAAGATTTTATAGTTAGAAAGAAAATGAATAAGATTAGCTTATGATTGTTGTATTAGCAACGAGAGTTTTAAGAAAATGATTATATACTTTACATATGAGCTACTTTTCCACTAAGTAGTTATTTACAATATAGTTTTACATACGAAATGCACACAAATGTCATTAATAGTACGAAATTCCATTGAAAAGCAATTATTTTTAAGAAGTGATCGCATCATACTTTAGCTTGTTCAATAGTGCATACTACATGAATTTTGGTAGAATACTATTATGCTAATTGGTTCCATTAAGACATTTGTAAAGGAAAAATGTGTTAAGAACAATGCATTCACGCTGACAGTTGGTATTTTTATGAATAAAGTTTTTCCTGGCCGATTGCTGTGTATTATTATTGTACAGTACGCGATCAAGAATTTTGAGTCAAATCAGTGTAATTTTAATATTTTAAATGCCTTATCTACAATTAAAATCTTAAAGGTTAAAATGTTTAAATTTATGGTTTTTCCACTGGCCATTTATAATATTACAAGCCTGAAGTGTAATATAATTATAAGATTTGTCTAAGTAAGAATCTCTTTACAACAGAATGATATGTAAACTGCTGTTTGTAGAAAATGCAACACCATGAAGGAATCATCAGAATCAAATGAAATTCGCAGCAAATGTCAATTATAGGATATTATGCAAATTAATAAAGTTTCAGAGCCATCGCAGCGCCCTCTGAATTGATGCTGAAAGCGTATAAATAAAGTGCTGTAGCGGGACGTTGAAAAAAGTCTATGATTATTTGTTAGTGGCAAACGTTTAGTGAGACCTGAGTATGCCTCCACGACGGAAGAATAAGAAATTCAAGCAACTTACGGAGTTTGAACGAGGGAGGATAATCGGCCTTCGAGAAGGAGGATTTTCCTATCGCGCAATAGCAGCTCGTATGCAGCGGAACAGTTCCACAGTGATGCGAGTTTGGAAGCAGTGGACCGACGAGCACCGAACAACTCGAAAAACAGGCACTGGACGACAGAAGCTCCTGCTCCGCATGGCGGTGAATGATCGCACAGCTTCCTCCAGGCAGCTGGCAGCACGTTGGTCTACTGCTACAGGTGTACAATTGTCGGCTTCGTCAATTCGTCGTCGTCTGCTGCGCCGTGGATTGCGTGCAAGGGTGCCTTTATACAGGATTCCCCTCACGGCGAATCATCGACGGCTGCGTCGGCAGTGGGCTCTTGAGCACAGAGACAGGCGAGCTGATTGGCACCAAGTTGTCTTTTCAGATGAATCACGCTTCAATTTGTGGACCCATGATGGCCGTGTTCGTGTTAGACGTTATGCCGGTCAACGCTGCCTTCCTGAGTGTATTATTGAACGACATAGTGGTCGAACACCCGGAGTTATGGTCTGGGGTGCGATTTCGTATCATGGACGATCCAATTTGATACGAATTGAGGGTAATCTCAATAGCAACAGGTACGTCCGTGAAGTGCTACAGCCCGAAGTCGTTCCTTTCCTTCAAGGCATCCCTGGAGCTATCTTTCAGCAGGATAATGCACGCCCACATGTTGCGCGGACTGTTCGAGACTTCTGTTCAGCACAACGCATGCAACTTCTTCCTTGGCCTGCTTATTCACCGGATATGTCGCCTATTGAGCACGTGTGGGATATGGTTGGTCGGCGTCTCGCTCGTGATCCGCGTCCTGCAGTTTCCAAAGACGAACTTTGGTTGCGCATACAAGCGATATGGAATTCTCTTCCTCAAGCAGATATTCAACATCTGTTTGACTCCATGCCACGTCGTATAGCAGCACTTATTGCAGCGCATGGTGGCTGCACCAAATACTGATTTCGGACGCTTAATTTGTTTCTTTTGTTTTGAAAATTTCATCATTTATTTGTATCAGTACAAGTCGTTTCTGCATTAAATTTCATTTGATTCTGATGATTCTTTCATGGTGTTGCATTTTCTACAAACAGCAGTATATATTGATAAGATTGATTCAGTGCTAACTCTTGTAAATTACGGAAGAAAAAAATTATTAAAAAACTCTATATTTAACTTTTCATTGCTTATACAAATTATTTTTCTCATTGTGATATCGTTCAACAATTCAGGTAACACACACACATATAAAACTCGTACAAACTCCCTCCAAAATACAATTAGATATTCATATATAATTAAATAAGTAAAAAAACATAAAAACTAAAATATATGGCGACTCGATAATTTTTTCATGAATAAAATGCAACGCCACAATAATACACGGGAGGATTATTATATATTGATCTGGATTGGACACGAAATGAGGAAAACCAATATTTTTGTCAGCTATCTGCATCAGGCCTTTTATTTTCATCGGACACGATGGAAAAATACATTACCGTCTGCCCAGAAAATTGTTCGAGTTTATAAACAGTAATGAGAAATGGGCGTGACTATAAAAATCTAGTATAAATTCATCAAAATAGTTTAAACAATGTATTTTACAGAGAAGGTATCAAGTTTATCAAATTGTAACAATACATGTCTCTATCAACTGAATTTTTGTAATTAATAAATTTAAAATAAAATTTGAAAAAAAAAAATAAATGAAATAAATTGTCTAATGGATTATATATTGAACTTTTAACATTATAGGGATTTATTATTCATTGGACAATGTAAGAGCAATGATTCTAATTATTGCAGAATATTTTAGTGTGGGATATATAATTAAGTAACGCATTTAAGAGATTATATTGTAAAATAAAATTTGTCTTTTTATTTCGTCTTCTTAAATTTGAAGCTAATATTTCATTTAGATATAATCTTGAGAAAATAAAAATTGTGTTGAAAATTTATTGCTCGTTCTTATTTTGGATGAATATGTATTTATCCGTCATTGCAATATCACTTTATTAGATAGTACAATAAAATGTTAAATTTTAAATGTTAAACTTTTACACCTTAAATGTATTAATTCATATTCGTTGATTATATTTTTCATTTATATTAATGTTCGGTATCTCTTCTTTTGATGAATCAACAGTAGCCAACAATCATTATGCTTTCATTGCGACCGACAATGAGATTCAACAGTAGATATGTTTCGTTGAAATTCTTTACTATGCTCATTGCCAAATCGCTTCCTTATAACCTAAAAAAAAAAAGCCCACGTAAGTGTGTAAGAAATGAAGTTTTAATGATATGTGTCAATCTAAATTA
This sequence comes from Nephila pilipes, assembly GCA_019974015.1. Taxonomy (NCBI): domain Eukaryota; kingdom Metazoa; phylum Arthropoda; class Arachnida; order Araneae; family Nephilidae; genus Nephila; species Nephila pilipes. The sequence goes on along the minus strand of BMAW01020849.1, from coordinate 166,101 downwards.
AAAAACTTTTTTCACCATATTTTAAACTATATTCTTCTAGTTTGTTACTTTGTTCCTCCTTGCTAGGTATCATAATTTTCTTTTTCATTTGAAGCATATTTTACTGGAATGGAGATAAATTTATTTCCATTTTAAAAGCTTGCTGTTTTTAACATTATCTTTGAAGCATAAGTAAAAAGTCTCCTTTTCCGTGATTTATGGCATAGATCTGAAGATGCCATGAGACTTGGAATGTAATTGCAAAAGAATATTTCCCCTTATTTTTCATAAAAATTAATGAAGTGCTTATATTTTGCACGGTATATAGAAATACGTACATTGTTAGCCAACACATTTTAACCTTGAGATCTTGAAAGAGATCCGATCAATTCGACTTTATACTTACTTAACCCCAAATCATTCAACTCTACTTGCGTTGACATTCGAGGTTCCAAATATTTTTCTGATGGATTGTTACTCATATCTGTTTTACTTTGAAGACTTTAACATAGCACGCATTGTTCATCAACTATAGGATAGCTTAAAAATGCCTGAGTTACAATAAGCATGTCACTATGAAGTATTGGACTTACTGGTGATTGATATCGTTTATTGACGTAGCACTTAGAAGCAAAACGAGGGCTATTGGTGTCAGACCTCTTAATTTTTAGCTTCGGTCAAGTGAAGAAAGTAATACGTCAGATAGCACCCTTCTCTCCAAACTTCCACACTAGTGGGATAACTTGGAAGATTTATCGTGCATCAAGCCCAGTAAAATGAAGAGTCTGTAGTGGTATTAAGATTCGACGAAAACTAATCTGGCCAGAGCTCACAGTCATGAGTATTCGGCTACCGTGTCTATTTGACCTTACTTTAGCATCAATGTTGTGATACTGAACATGCTTCTGCTTCTTAAATTAATTCCTTTTGCCGTAGGAATCACGAAAAATAGTAGTCCTCTAAAATATGTCTATTTCCCCTCCAGATCAATGGTATGAGGAAAGGCATTGAAGTCTCCTTTCCTTCGATCCTCTCTTGAAGTCAGATAAAACAGAGCAAACAACACAAGTTGCACCATGGCTTATCATGTTCCACAATTTCACATCCAAAATAATGTTTATAGTTTATGTTAATTGAATAAATTCTGTTTCTTCTGAAAGCATTGCTTGTAAATTCGACTCAAATTTAGCAAAAGTTTTCACTTTAAATAATATAGGAGACAATTTAAATGCGCCTGTTCGTCATCTTACTTAATGCTACCGTCTACCGGCTATTTTAATTTCTTGAACGTAATGTTAATTCAATGGAAATTTCTTCTACCATTTGAAAACTTTTACTACGTTATCTATTTGATGACAATAAAAGGCCTGAAAACGAGAGAGAGAGAGAGAGAGATTTTCGAAAATATTTTAGAACATTTTTTTTTTAAAAACTGGAAACCCTCAAATGAATCACGAAAATAGGCGCAAAAATGGTTTTAATAATCGGAGGAAAAATATAATTCCGCTGAAATCTGTGTTACTTTTTGCTTTTTAGTATGTTTTTTATCACATTCAAATAATAAAAGGTAAAGATTTGAGAACTATAGTAGAAATTCCATAGGATTATCATTATGTTCACTAAATCAAAATGGCCGGTAGACGGAAGCCTTAATTCTACACTGAATGAACGATAAAATCCTCATCGCGTTATAATGTTTGACGAAATCCATCGCATTAACATCTGTATGTATTATATCATTCATTTACTGGGGGATTTGCCTTGTAACATGAGATAATCACTATTTATTTCCGTTCAACTGACAACTGGGGATTTTTACTGATTTTATATTTAATTTCCCAGTTTCTTCCCAATCAAATGGAACGTGATGCAAATTAGACGGGAAAGTTGAGTGAATAAATAAAAGTAAGTCGTACAAAAGCGACAGAGATTTGAAATTATCCATGTTATGGTAAAAAGAATGTTGATGTGATGTGGGTGGAAGTATTCTGGCTTGTTTAGCATATTTGGAGACATTACAACTCAAAGTTGTTGAAGCGATTGTAGAAAGTGCCGGTATTCACATTTTTATTCTGGTATGAGAATTCTTTGATAAATTGTCGAAGTTGTTAGTACTCGAGGATAGGATAATAACTATGGAGAGCATATCCCTTATTTCTGGAGTAAATAAAGATATTTTGAATATAACTGACTTATTTTAATTAATTAGTAATGGGTTAATTAATTAAAATAAGGTAACTATGGATAGTAAAAATTACTCCTAGGATATCAGAAATAAAACCTTTTTACAAGAAAAAACATCTTTACTCATTTATGAAAATTTATGAAAAGCAGATTAAACATTGGGTCTAATATAGTAATCCTTATAAAGGTGCGATTTTTAATTTATGAAAGGGTTAAAATTTTATTACGTAACAGTTTTGTCAAGAGTGTAATCCAAGAGTGAATATACAAAAATTAAAGTTATTTACGATAAAAATGAATTCAGTTACAAAGTCTCTAGACAAAATTAAATAAAAAAAAATTTGATAACACTATGAAGAGTGCATTTCGGATGGATGGCGTTGACATTAGTTTTTCTAATAAAGTAAATTACATAACGATTTTCACGAAAATGAAGTATTAAATCCTCAAATTTCTGAATTCTGATATCTTTTCAGTATAGTAAATACATTTCCTATAAAGAATCAAATAAAGTAGCACATACTCACCAGTGTTCAAAAGTTAAGCATAACTGGTAACTATGTGAACAATGAAAGAAATCTAATTCTGAATGGTTCTAGTGTAAAACGGTTTTAAAATAAGAAAATATCGTGAAAGAAAAAAAAATAGTTTCTTTTATTATTCAAAGAAACAATTTGAAAGAAAACACAGGTATTAAAAGAGTTCACACTTTATTGAAAAACAAATGAAATAAGAAGGTGGTGTTGCAATTTAATAAAGTGTACAGTCACCTCTGAGAGTCAAGTACGTTGCAAAACGGTTTTTTATATTTGTTATTACAATGTGGTGTGACATATTCAATTTTTAAAAAGCAAACGATTTAATCTCAATGTGATACTTTTTTAAGATATTATCAGTCCAACTTATAAAGGCAGACGATTTAATTTAATGTGATACTTTTTTTAAGATTTATCTGTTCGACTTTTAAAGGCAGACGATTTAATCTAATGTGATACTTTACTTAAGACATTACCTATTCTACTTTTAAAAGCAGACGATTTAAACTTAAAGTAATACCTTTTTCAATATTCTTTATTAAGATATTTTTTTTGGCAACACCAGATCATAGTTTTGATTTTAGATAATTTACTGGCAATGGATATGAAATTTAGTATTGAGTTTGGTTCCAAGAGGTAAAGACGAACGTTGAAAAAGTGGTGCTTGTGTAAAATTGTGTTTTGAATTTATGTTTGAAAAGATGTGCGCAAATAAATGTAATGTCCTGAAAACAAGTCGTCTTTATTAATAGTCTTCAATACAGTACAGTGGATGATTTGTGGACTCAAAGAGCTTCAAATGTCGCTAGAACTTTTTCCAATTCTTTAACTGAGCTTCGTGGGTGTGAAATGGTTGCAAGTTGTCTCCCGAGCATATTCAACACATACTTGGTAGGATTAAGACAAGGTGAACGAGCAGGCCACGACATGTGTTGAATATTTCCCTTTTCAAGGAAGTCGTCGATCAGGTTCGCAACGTCACAAGACGTGTTGTCCTCCATAAATATAATATCAGAATCGACCTCACTTTGAAGTAGGGGATCATCATGATCAAGAACTTCAGCTCTGTATCTTTTAGCAGTCAATATATATATATATATATATATATATATATATATATATATATATATATATATATATATATATATATATATATATATATATATATATACAGCGAATGATATTCAAAGATATGGAGGTTTATTCGCACGTCCAGGTTGATGTCTGTCCACAACATCACTCTCCTTAACGGTAAATGGTGTCTTTGTGGGATATTTCCAAGGTGAAATTGAGTTCCATGCTCTCGTCATTTCGTTAGCCAATGCGAATCATTGTTCAAACTAAAGCGAAATTCATCACTGAACATCACATTGACCCACTGTCTCAAATTACAGTTTAAATAAGTTTATGCGTAAATGTGAGGAGAATGTAAAAAACTTGTCGTCTGGTATAAAAACCATCATGAAAGTTTGTTTAGTTATATGGTATAAATACTGAGTTTTTATAGTATAACTACTGAATAGAACAGTAGTTATACTATAAAACTGATTGTTACCCGTAAAAAGAAATATTCACTCGCAGTGACCATGATGCTAAACAAGAAGGAATGCGCATTAATCACAAAACTGATTTCGAAACATTGCACTGATCAAGTCTCACTCTGCTCTTATCCTCATGAAAAATGTAAGGAAAGGAAGAATGTCCGCATATTCTATTTAAGCACGATTCGAAAGTTTGAAGAAACCGTTTCTTTAGGTTTGCAGTACGTTTAAGTTTGTCGGGAAGAGGACAGCTTGCTATTGAGCTGGTCACTGTGGAAGAAATTGCAATCTCAACAGTAACAGTATCCATAAGTTCTCTATACTCTACTATCAGTTAACGATCAACATCATGGGAATAAGGCAATACTTGGTGAACTTTTCGCATAATTTTGAGAAAATTTTTACCTATACAAAAGTTAAGTAGCGCGACATGTGAAACAGATTGATCCTTCTTAATGTCTTGATTATGCTTTGCATTTCATGGCGAGGATGCAAGTGAATAATTACTTGCCATCGCGTATCTTGTGGACAAACGAGGATAATTTTCTCTGAGGGGTGAACACCCAGAACAACCTCAAATGGCGTTCCATCAATCTTCAAACCATACAACAGCTACCGTTACACTTATCATATTTAATGATTTGTATAGAGTCACTGCGAATCTCATTCTAGGTCCATATATCGTCAAAGAAGTCACACCGAATGGTTTTGTTAGGAGTCCTTAGTAAACAGTCCCGCAAACTTCTGGACGAACAGGTTGCCTTGTCGTTAAGTCAACTGTGGACACTATTGAGTTAATATTAGATGGGGCAACTACTCATAGGACAATACATTCAAAAACTGTGATTAGAGAGAATTTATCTAATGACCCTGTTCTCACTCTTACCTTTCATGATACATGAGAGCCTGGCCACCCAGATCACAGGATCTAAGTTCTTGGGAATTCTGTTAGTGGAGTTTCCTGAAAGTTCGCTTATATCAAGGATGTATGAATGATTGAGCAAGGTGAAGGCCAGTATTGCCCGCTATATTTATCTGATTCCTTCAGATACGTTGCGGTCGGTGGTTGATAACAAGACGATACGATTTCAAAATGATTTCAAGCACATATTAATATAATTAATAAAACTGATGTGTATTTCGAAATTTTGCACTTTTACAAAAAACTAGCAGATCAAAAATCTAGTGTAAAAATTAGTTGTTAGTTATCGTGAAAAAATTATGTAGATTACGAAGTCAATGTTTTTCTTTCTCACTAGCTCACAAGGCATGCACATCCGAGCACATATAAATATAATGAATAAAACCGATGCTTTTTTCAAATGTTGGATTCTTGTTTTATCATTTATTTCATTGTAGCGTCCCCATCAGCCAAATTTCCAACTGTTAATTTTTTTCCGGCTTCACTTGGGCCTCATAATCTACATAACAAATATCTGAAGTTAGGATCAGCTCAGTAAAACCGGAGATACGGGTACCCCCCTCAATCCAGGTGTAGCTACTCTTATGATTAAAGTGTAGTAGTCTATTTTGAAAGTAATAAATGTCGGTGTCTGGTATAGAATGACTATCAGGAAGAGTTCGGACTTCGAAAATAAATTATTACTTAATTATGACGAAGATTATTCTGTGCAATTATACATCGTATGTAGCAAAATTAGTTGTATGTAGTAATAATAACATCGTATGTAGTAATAATATACATCGTATGTAGGCTATGTGAACAGGAAGCTGAATTTTGTACTGTGCGAGCAATGATGAATATATGAATCTCTCTTCTCCTGAAATTCTGTCTTATTTTGCATAATATTAATGTTATGGAAACTCTCAAGTGGACAAGAGATTAGAAGCTGTAACTTGTTTTATTAAATTTTATGTGGCACAATGTCACATTATATGACATTATTTTACATTATCAAATAGTTACCTTTATAACTGATCCTTTAGATACAATAATAGGAGAGCGAGAGATAATGTAGAATTTTGCTTGATATGAAAATAAATTTAAGTCCTACTGTCATGATTGACAAAGAAATCATCATCATCGTACGCACGCACGCGAGCGCTTGCGCGCACACACAAATATTATATATATATATATATAATTATTTTCCTCTTTTTAAAAATAAAAAAATCACTTAAGTAAATATATCTTAAAGATAACTGCATGAGAAAACTGAAATTTAAGAGTAAAAAAATTAAAATGTTTACTTATTTAAAGGGAAGCTAACTCTAATTTGACTGAAATAAAAAGAAACTTTCCTCTCTTAGTGTAAATTGCTATCAACTTTGTAAGTATTATATCTACCTATATATCTAGCAACCAATTTAAATTACATATTATGCCTTTTAGCATATTCTTTCGTTTTATTGATATGGCGTGACATAATTTTGATTGAATTGATTCGACCGCCCATTTATTTCATACGTTGCCGAAACTGCAATTCTTCCCCACATCCAACAATTAAGACCTGTTTATGTGTTGCTTAAATTACGAAAATACGAAAGCTTTCACAAATGCATAATCAATTTCCAATCATTTTAAACAAAGCTCTAAAAAAACTGCATTTAATCCTAGATGTGCCAAATTTCCGAATCGAAGCTTTCTCATTATTTATGAAATTGATCACATTCAAACTGTGTATGTATGGAATATATTCTTTAAATCCATCTAATAAGATTGGGGGACAATGAAAATAATATGCGGGGGAGAGAAAGAGAGAATATATATTATGACTTATACTCAAAACTAATTATTGTGTCGACTGTACTTTCAAAACGAGAGCAAACCCATTTATCAACTAATTTCATAGAAAACATTTCATATTGCGTTTGTTTTTGCATAATGAACTTAAATTAAGAGACTGATAATTTGTACGTGCAATTTAGATTTTGAAATGTACATCTGGAGTCGATAATAGTTTATGAAATCTAAGGTAATACTATTTTTACCGTTCAATTGTTATCAATTTACTTCATAAATTTATTTAACATTTATTTTTCAAACGAAAAAAAAATGTAGCATTTATTTTTACATTTTACATGCAATATTCCATGAAATATATTTAATTAATCTTTATTTTGTTAACTATCAAGAAATTTTGTTGAATATCAATTTTTATTTCAAATTTTGAATTTATGCTATTACTAAATATGAAAGAAGCATAATATTTTAGTTATATTTTTTGCTTAAATTTAGGAATTAAATTCAAACGTTCTTGACATTTCCTTAAAATTTTTTTTAATATAAAATTAATGTCAAATTTCAGAAGAAATAATAAAATTTGGCTTTCTAATCCTAAAATATACAATAGATTTAAATATATTTTAATAAAATATGGTATATTTTGCATTAAAAACTTGATAAATGAACTAAACACGAAGTCTTCAGTTCTTATTGTTAAAAAAATTATTATATTACTTAAGTTATTATTATATTTTAAGTTAGAAAGAATTTTTCATAAGAAATTTCAAAAGTATTACTTTATTAGAAATATATATTATAAATGGAATGAAACCACTTATAAATTTGCATGTATTCATTGCACAGTAAATATTCACTTTTGACATTGATAAAAAACAAGCGAATTAAACAGAATTAACTTGACAATAAAAAACTTTAAATGTATTGATTTATTGTTTTCACCATGCATAATTTTATTTGTGTCATACATTATCTTTTGTTTTAATGTATTCATATTTAAAATGATATAGTAAATAATTTAATTTTGAGATAAATAAATTTTAAATGTAAGAAGGAAGAAACAGACGAAATTAAATAAAATTTTATTCATGTTATATCAATTTGAATCTATTTTATGCCTTTCTTCTTTTAGAAATGATATTTTGACGTCTGTTTATGTGAAAGCACGAAAGAAGATCATCTGAATCAGAACATTATCATCAAATCTTTTTATTTGGTTGCTTTTCGAAGAAATTTTGGAAATTCTTTCAACAAGTAAATTGTTTTATTTCTGGTAAGTCGTGTTGCTGCATATTAAACGAAGAAATTTACAAATTCATTTGAGAGCTTGATTGTTCATCGCTGATAAGTCAAGTTGGAACATATGAATTACATTGCAAAAATGTACCTTCGAATGTTTTATTTGATTACCATATATACTATTTTAACACAATACAGATTTAAATGAGTTAGGAGGTTTTCTACTTTCATCTTATATTGAACCTACTTCAATGAGATAACTTAACATTTTCATCTTACTCATTATTTCTGTTAGTTTTTGTTTTGCTTCTCTTCTCATGTATCTTTCTTTATTGATTTCATATTGACATCTAAAGATATAAATAAAAACATTTTCAAAAAATTAGACTTAAAATATTATCAGAAGAAGGGTAAATCTATAAATATTTTATTATTGTAACATAAATTTTTAAATTGTAAATGCATGAAATGATGGTTTTCGTAACTATAAGGACAGCACAGATAATTAAATTTAGCAAAATACTGGAAACTAGTAATGAAATAAAAAAAAATTATTAATTGAAAATACATGTATTGACTATATTTATAAACGCGTTTTTATATTCAATAAAACAAATATATAGTCAAAAAATAGTTTTCTTAAACCAAATTTACTATTGACGGATAGTTCCATTTTTTAATAATTTTTTGCAATTATTATTTGACAGTGAGAGAGTAAGCCATTCTGTTTGGCCTAAAGAAGTCTTTTCAAATATCCAGGATCAATACCATCTCATGTTGCCATGAGGTTATTCTCAAGCTTTTAAAATGAATATCAATCATTCTCTGCCTCCCATTTGAGTATAATTTTCAAACAAGATCAGCCTAAGCTTTTTCTGTAATATTTAGGTCTGGGGGAATTAGTTGACCGCATCATAATATTATGTTCCTCTCTTCAAATCATTTCTCTCTGCTCTAGAAGTCTGGGAAGGAACCCCATTTTATTTAAAAATAAAACCATTACACCCAAAGGTGAACAGTATGCTAAGAACTTATAAGTTTAAGTTTCATAGATACCTATCAGTGTTCATAATTGTAGATACAACTACCAAAAACGTTTAGCCGTTACTTTCTAATATGTTAAAACCTAATAATACTTTCTATTTCCCATAGACGGTAATCTTCTTTAACACAATTTTTCTTTTCATTATTTTATGCTTATCAATTGATTTTGATATTTTTTCATTTTGACACATTTTATGAGATCACACTTATTTAAAACATGTGTAACAGTTGGCTCGAAACTTTCCCATCAAAGTTGTAACTTCACTAGTAGACATATTTTGCAGATCAGCAAGATGGAAAATTGCCTTTGGTTTGTGTGAGGCAGTTTTGATTTTGCACCAAATCTCTTCTGTGTCGAACACCAATTCCCCTTTGATCACATTTATTTCAGAGATTTTGGGTCTTCGAATTTCTTCAGCTATACATCGAATTGGTATTCTATTTCCACGTAGAAAACTCTTTTCAAATTCTTTTCGTTCTTCGATTCTATTTAGTTTATTACTCGAGGTATTTTAATTAATGTGCGTTTGAGGTAATGTTAGAGCTTAAATGTGAATTAAGTTATTCATTCAGTTAAACATTTTGCATATTTATTCACTAGTACATTAAAGAAAACAACCAATTCATAATCGTCCTTTTAATTATGAACATTTAAAAATGCTGGAAAAAATACATTAAATATGTTTCACATGCTTTTGTTTACAATTATTTTTAACTCAATTTTTCAAATAAATACGAGAAAGAGTGTAATATAGAAATAATTTTACTACATATTACATTATGTATATATTCAAATACAGTCTGCATAATAATTATGATCGGGTTTTAAAATGTGATATAACTGCAAAAATATTAATTATACTTTTCAGTGCTCATAAGAGGAAGAAGAATCTGATGTTACAATTTTATTTCCATACTTTCACTTTCCACTATCAGCCCTTAGTTAAATGTGAACTCATTTCAGCGTTTAATATAAAGGGAAAGGAATGATTTATTTTATTCATCAAATACTTCAAAATAGCGACAAACTACCGAAAAATGCTTGTTGTTTTAGAATATGCGAAATCTACTCAAGAATAAAAAACGAAACTCGGAAGACCAAATAATTCTCACTATGTGGTGGTTTGACTTTTTTTTGTGGGCTGTGACTGTGATTTCAAACTGTTTGATTTGTGGGCTGTGCAAAATAGTTTGAGACTGTTTTGCACAGCCCACAGAAAAAAAAAGTCTCGATAGTAGCGAACTGGATTTTTACAATTGTTTTACTTCATTGATTAAATCCGAAACCTTACTGAATACAGAATGAGCATCAAAAAACAACATGCTGCAATATTTATTGGGTAATTTGAATTATTGAATATATACACTCATTGCCATAAAAATTTACTCATCAAGAAAGAGTTGTCAGAATAAAAAGAAATTTTAGATATGTAAGTACAACATTCATGTATGTAAGTGATTACAAAATCAAAGCAAAATGATTATTTACTGTCGGAAACATTACAAATGAATGGGAGTTTTTGTACCCAGCTGGACCACCTCTAGCATGAATGCATGATGTCATAATACAAGTCCCGCATATGTCCAAGTGAGGCATATGTTCTTAGACATCTCTCAGTTGCTGTGAAAGCGTCATTAATTCTACCAAACTCGCAGGCTGTCCAACTTACCGGCCTCCTCATACCATCATAACAGTTGTGGGAGAAGTGAATCGCTGTACAGTTAAGGCAGGACTGAGACGTTCACCACGGGGCATCCACACACGAACACGATTGTCATCACTGCCTAAATTAAATCTGGATTCGTCGCAAAAGACATCCTGATTCTATTCGGCTTCAGTCCAATTCCTCCGAGAACGACACCACTCCAAACTGAGACGATGGTGAGTGGATGTCAATGGCAAAATACGTAATGGGTGCCGAGAAAGCAACTGTTCTACAGCCAGACGCCTTTCGATGGTACGGACTGACACAGATGTATGTTGAGAAAATGTTGCCTGTGTATGGATGGTGGACAATGAGACAGTTGGAGCTATGCGAGCGTGTTAAATGATTTAATGGTCTTATTGGCAATTGTTGATCCGTCGAGGGCATCTTGAACTTAGTCGCCGTGAAACAGACCTCTCTCTTGCCACTGCATTAAACACCTCATTACAGTAAAGTCAGATCGGCTTAGATGGCGAGCTACTCGCAAAACTGACCACCCGATTTCCGCCATCCCTATGATTCTATTCCTCTCGAACTCTGACAGCTGCTCATATTGTCTCTGATGGCGGTGTATTGACATATGTAGTTAAAAAGCATCCCTCTGCAACAGGTTAAATACACGCAAACTAGCTAAGCTTATCTGTTTTATAATCCAAGGAGAACGAAGTTCTACGCCCTCTGGTGGCATTACGCAATGCGCAATCACTCTGCATTTCTAATTATAACATATCCGCCTGACTTGTTCCTTCATGCCAAGTTTCGTAACAATCCCACTTTTACTTCTTGGTGCGCAAATTTTTATGGTATTAAGCGTAGATTAAAACCGATGATTAATTTGTATTCTCTCTGTATTAATTCTTCCCATACTTATATAAATGATATAAAAAAACGTTTTAAATACTATTTTGAAAATTATTCTTTCAGATTGATTTCGTTCAAGTGATGCTGAAAGAGATGCAAGAAGCTAAGCAATATCTCTAAAGACTGTGTCTATTGTTTAAATACGAAAAAGCGATAATGATTCAACAATTGTAATACATAGTCACATAAGAATAGCAAAAAACTAGGCTTATTATTCCAAAAGATTGCAGTATTTATCATGAACTTTCAAAATTCGATAAAAACCACTTCAAATGTTCCTCTATGGATTATATTTTCTCTTAAAGGCAAACGATTACCAATAAGTGCTATAAAAATTTCCACATTTTGCTCTTACTTTATAGTTATTACACTTCACGTATTCTCAGTGTATACATTTCTAGCCGGTGCAGCAGCCGTTTATAATTCTGGCGATCTAAAAAATGGAATGGCATACTTTTTTGTTATTGTTTTGTACTTAATTTTATGGTATACAATGCTACACGAAAAGAAAAATATAGGGATTCTTATACAATTTTTGTACTCGGATAACAATTCGCTTGGTATTGTTATAAATAAAAACTGGAATAGATTAATGAATTTCTTTCTCATTGTGAATTTCATATCACCTCTACTGCTAGCAGCTATGTTTACTTACAATATTCAAAGAGAGGATAAAAGAGCCGTATTTTGGTCGTTTGGCTATGAATTTCAAGACGAAATTTATCTAAAAATTGTAAATTTTATTGGCTCATATATGTATTTCGCAACATTCACTCAATATCCAAGTCTCTTTGCTGTATCAGTGTGTGTTCTCATTTATTACTATTGTCTACTTCTTTTTGGTTATCACGAATACTTAAAAAATGTAAATTTTTCTATATTGTCTGCAAAATGCCTTCAGATATTCAATACATATACAGCAATTGAAGAAAAAGTTCTTCTTTTAAAACGCACTTTATCAGCTCCTTTGTTTGTTATATTATTGAGCAATTTCTTCCAGATATACACTGCTTTGTCTTTCATTTTACAAAATGATGTTCCGTTTTATTTTTTGATCGAGTTAATAAATAATGCTTGCACAGGTACACTCATCCTGTTTTCTCTGACACTTTGTTGCTCTAAGATATCGGAGAGCATGTTGGGAATAAAAACAACCGCTGGATCCCTCATCGACAAACATCCATTTAGGTATGTGATTGATGAGAGAGAAATGAAGCTCCTCGAAAGGATGGAGAAAAAAGATGTTATTTATATGTCAGCTGGTGGTGTTATTAATTTTCAAAAAAGTTTTCTACTCACAGCTTTCGGTACTTTGATCACGTATTCCATTCTCATAGTAAATATAAAATGATTTTCAGATCTTAGATAGAAGTATTTATTTTATTCCGACATCACCAATTAATATTTTTTTTATTTATGTTGTAATTTCTGGGAGATTTCGTGATACTGAATAAGAATTTGCATGCTAATGTATTTTATAACATGTTTGAAATAGTAATTTTAGGGCTATTGCTTTAAACGGGGAGTTTTGGAGTGCCAGATCTCTTTTCAATTTTTTTTATCGATTGCTTCAATTTAGTTACATTTAGCTTAAATATATTCAATTTAATAATTTATTGCTTTCTTTAATTTTAACTATATGTAATTTATATAATATCCTATTTAATAACTTAATCTTTTCTTTAATTTTAAAATCGTAAAAGTTTACTATTGACCATTTCTCAATATTTCACGGTTTACTTTAATTCTTATATTTAATTGAGTAATTTAATAATAATTATGAAAAAAAGTGTTCCTTGAGTGGCTAAATTTGTTTTTTGGAAAACGTTGCATAGAATGTTTAGTTTTTTTTAAATTTATGTTTTACATTTACAATCGTGATATAATTCTTTTTCGCTTTTTAGATATTTGGTCAATTGTATACATTTGATTAAGAATTGAACGGGTGATTGGAAAAAAAGATAAAACTAAAAAAATATAGTTAGCTGTGAGTGGAATGAAGATAATATTTCTTCAATATTGTCCTCTTTCCATTCTACAACAAAAAGGCCGTTGGTTTATTATATACGAAGGAAGATAGTTAATATTTAATGTTTTCCCCCTCTGCGGATTTATTGCTAAAATATTAGTCAAATGGTTGTCACATTTTAATTCATCATATTTTTGGAATCCTTTTTACACTCTTCATTTCAGTTACACCTGATCAAGAGAAGAATTAGTTTGTTAAACCATATATAGTATCCAGAATGTACAAGTTTTGCTTTTACTATGTTCGCCTGCAAGAATATAATTGTCATTTGAATTCATATAATAAATATGTATATGTTGTACAGCTTTCGTGTTGTGTGTTTTCGTGGCTATATTAATTAATTAAATTAATATACTTCAGATTACTATTATATATTAGGAACATATATAATCCATTTTCTTTTAACTATAACTTCAAGTTTTGCTTACTGCACGAAAAAAACTGTACATCACACAAATAACGACTAAAATATTTCCCCCACTTCTACTCTATCCAATTGCTTTGAAGAGGGGTTTATATTTGCACTAATTAAGTTATGAAAGCAAACACTGAATGTAAAATAACCTCAATACATTTTATTTCATCCCTGTTATTTCGATTCTTGATCAAATTTCAAAATATTGATACTTTTAACGTGAAGAACATTGATTGTTGACTGTTTATTAACGTCGCAATTCGAAGCAACATGAAGGCATTTGACTACGGGTCTCGTAATTTTGAACCTCGGACAAGTGAAGAGGACAACAAATGAACTTGCCATCTCTCTCTCCAAACTTCTACGCCAAGTCAATGGATGGAATTTGAGCCCCGACTATTTTTATGTGAATTCCCCTCCCTCCTCGGGTTGCATGGTGAGTCCTTAGCGGTGTCAGATCTCGAACCCATAATTGGACAGAAACAACGAAGTCCGCAAGTTCGCGATCATGACTAGCGCGACCACGAGAAGCTGACATCATTGTTTTCTAATGTGCATCCTAAGCATTACTTCTCGCCGTAATTTTGAAGCAATTGATTCCTCCCCTCGAGTGGGTGTCTTATTTGCTGAACTGTTGGATAAAACCTTCATAGTTTATACCACATAAAATGGGTAGTCTGCAAATTAGAAGAAGAGAAGTGGCTACAGCTGAGTATTATGTAAAATGATGTAGAAATGACAGGCGAAATGAATGATTTTGAGAGAAATCAAAACTTGCCCTCAATGTGTTATCACTGATCGTCTATTGAAATAAAGTTTAAGGTTAAAGAACGAAGAGGTAAACGAGTGTCTATTAATTATTTTTGAGTTTGAGCGTTTGTGTGATGCGGTTTTCATACCAAGAATTGCTCAATACCAAGATTTGCATCTCCTATTATGTACTACACGATACAATTGAAACGGAAAATGGAAAGAAATAGAAACCACCGAAAGTGAATGGGATTAGTTTTGAGCTTGTTTCTTTATCAACGACAATATCAAGACCTTTAGTATCTATGAAAATATTTATATATTTTGCGCATGCACTTGACATACTAATTAGTTCTACAGAAGAAACGCACTAAAAAAAAAAAAAAAAAAATCCCACCAATAGTACGAAATCTCGTTGAAAAGCG
>BMAW01020849.1:108093-147170 GCA_019974015.1 Nephila pilipes | reverse complement strand
TATATAATTTATAAAATTAATTTATATAATTTATAAAATTAATTTATGCAATCTTAAATTGTAGAACTATAATTTTAAGTACAGCCTTATTTAGACAAACCTAAATTATAAAAACAAAGACAAATTGATAACACAAGTGCAAAATTAAACAGGTTTGCAAAATAATAATCCAACACTAATAATTCAATCTAGAAAAACTTCTAATCTTAAAAAAGAGACAAGAAGTATCTTATATCACAAAACTCCCAATTAAAAAAAAATTTATTCAAAAGAATAAGAATTCATCACCATTAAATACAAAATTCTTATAATCAAATATCTACTATCAAAATATAAACCATTAAAACAAAATTAATTATCAAAAATGGCAAAATATTGACGATCTTATAAATACCATTATAATGTAACATCGATTATGAGCTAATTAAAAATAGCCTAATTGGTAGACGCTAAATACGAATTCCAAAAAGTCTCTTTCATAATAGTATAGTAAAAATGATAAAGATAGAATAATATTTTTAAAATTCAAATTAGAAAATAAAACATCTAATAAATATGCATTCATAGCATTTCAAAGAATAAAAAGCTTTAAAATTGTAAAAAGTAAAAAAAAATGTTTTTCAAAAAATATCATACAAAAACAGAACTAATTAAAATAGAAAATAGAAATTACATGAAAATCACAAAAATGATACATATAAAATGAAAAAAATAAATATAAAAAGAAAACATTAGAAAAACTAGAAATATATAAATCAAGATTTTGAATATAATACTTAAATAGTAGGTAAAACACACACAAATAAAAGAAAAAAAAACTTAGAATAATGATAGAAAATAAAATAAAAAAAGTATTCAATATAAATACATTTATAAAGTCTAAAAGCCTAAAAGCATTACTACAAGAAATACACAAGTCATGTCAAAAAACCTTATCATCTCAATAGCTTACACTAATTAATCGTACATAGCATACATTACCTAATCATCTCAATTCTGCCATTATATTGCATGACAATAGAATATAGAAAATTATATTAAATTCAACAAACAAATTTACTGGAAAAAATTATATTCAAAAGAGAACAGACTAAAGAAATAAAACAAATTTAAGAGAATCAAAAAATATGCATAAATTGAAAAAATTTATGAAACCAAAAAATTTTTTTTGCAGCAAACAGAACAACTGAAAGTAATATATTTAATTTAAATATATTACTGTTATAACAGGTTTTACGTTGTTAAGCTGGGTTATTCTAGAATTTCTGGTCTAACTATCTTTATATATCTATCTAACTAAATATATTGTAAGAAAATGGTGATAAAACCAGAAATCTGAATTGAAAAATATCTGAAAGCTAAATAATAGAAATTAAATTAAAAAAAAAAAAAAGGCTTGCAAGATGCCTAAATTAAATATTTAAGAACCAAAAGCCGAAATAGCATAAACGAAAAAATTATAAGAGAAGGTAAAACAAGAATATCAAAATTTTTCAAGTGCGATACACCACGTATACTAAAACTGCATTTATGGCACATAAAGAAATGAGCTCAAATTTAGAAATTTATATAAAATTTAGAAATTTATTAATTTAGAATTTACAACTTAAATTTAGAAAAGAAAAAGATGATTTACTCACTTATAAAGAATCCATGAATGCTATATTTAAAGTCATACAAAGACTTGGAAAAGCGTAAAAATGAATCAATATAGCTTTGCAACCCACAGCACCATATTACATTTCCGTGTGAAGTACAACAATTTCTAACAGTTGCCAAAATGCCAATATTTGACTCTAGAATGAACTAATCAACTGTCAAAGACCCCGCAACTTGCATAGAATATTAAAATTAAAAATTATTACTAAATAATAAAAACCGATATGAACTTATAAGAAAAAATCAGAACTTTATAGAAAAAAAAAATTCTTAAAAAAATAAATAAATAAATAAAAAAATAAAATGATATATATATATAATTACTTATGTTTTGTTTCTATCGTAACAAGTGTAATCTAAATTTTCAACTTTTTATTATAAGGTTTGCACGCGATTTCATAAACTGTGTCACAAAACAGCTTCACATCAAGTCACTATCGCTTCTTCTTGTCAGTCTCTGCTTCGTGTTACACCACAGCTGATCATCGTCATAGTCGTTGTTTCTTGTGACAGTCTGTACTTTATGTCACAGTCAACGCTCGCGGTCACAATTGCTACTTATTGTCACAATCAATGCTTCGTGTCACTGTCACTGCTTCCAGGTACGTTGTTACTTCTTGTCCCAATCACCATTTCCGGTCACAAATGCTGCTTCAGGTCAGAATTGCTGCTTCTTGTCATAACCTGTGCTTCACGTCACAGTTGGTACTTTCCATCACTATCACTTCTCCTTTTCACAGTCTCTGCTTTGCTTCACAGTTCTCGTTTCTTGCTACAATGACAATTCCTTGTCTTAGTTTTCGCTTCTTGTCAAGGTCTCTGCTGCTTATCACAAGTGCCGCTTCTTGTCATAGTCACTGATCCTTGTAACAGTTTATGTTTTGTGCCATGTGGGTACTGTTTTCAGTAATAAATGCTTTTTCATGTCATAGTCATGGCCTCATGTCGCAATTCATTGAATTTTCTATGTGAGACAAGTTGAAGTTGGATCAGATAAATATCTCAAGACACGTCCATCGCCATTTTAAAAATTATTTCCAATTTGAGCTAGAGAATTTTAATTCTAACCAAAAAATTTGTATTCCGTTCTTCATCTATATATTATCAGTTCTCCATTTCCTTTTCACATTCTGTGATACTTTATAATGATATGATATCAATCATCCACAATAATTGAAAGAGTCTAGTTGATTTTAATCCAAATAAGCTCTTTATGTGAAATTTTATTTAAAATATAACGTAAGTAATAATCAGTTTTGAATAAGCTAAATATTTTTATATTAGCGACTGAAATAGATTCAAAAGATGAAAAGTCTGCGCTTTGAACGTAAAAGTAAAGGGTTTGAATGTTATCCAAAGATATATTTGGATACTATCAACCTATTTAAAGATTACCTATTTATAGATAAAAAAAAAATTAATCGAGGCAACCTTTTGGTAGAATAGTGTAATCTCCACAGATATCCGATAGTTATTTTGTGAATATTTTAATCCTTAGATCTTTAATAGTTCGGTATTTTATTCAAAATTAATGCAATACACAAAAATATTTCTTCTAACACTTATTCAGCTGTTTTAAGATTCACAATAAGTAATCCGTATGTAAATAGTGTTCCAAATGCAGACAAAAGTAAACTCTTGTTCAAATGAAGAATATTACCTGCGGATAAGTAAATTACTTGCTTCTTCCTGATTCCTTTAAGAATGCGCATATTTTTACTACAATTCGAATTATACAACAGATATTTATCAGCAACAAACCCAGCAGTTGTCTTTATTCTCAGCATGTACTCTGGAATTTTGGAACAGTAAGCAGATAATGAAAATATGATGACGATGCCTGTGAAGCCGTTACTGCTTACTTCAAGCATTAAAGAAGGAGTCATTTCTAATTGCAAGAAAGTAGATAACGTTGTATATAAATTACAGAAGCAAATTATTAAACTGACTAGAAGTGAAGTTGATAAAGTTTCTTTTAAAAGATGAATTTTTTTCTCGATGTGATTGTAATCACTTGCAATTTTCGTTAATTTTACAAATGATGAAGTGAAACACTTAACTTTTAATTTATTATTTATCTGGAGCAGACATATCCCATACTTATGCACCAGAAGACATACTGAGAGAATGAAGAAGCATGGATATTCCAAATATACAGTAAAATACAGGTATTGACCAAGAACATTCACAATAGCAGTCAGTTTCTTTTCCTCGAGGTCATGGCCAAGAGTCCAAAATTTACTAGAGTTTTCTTCCTTTTGCGCTAAGTAAGTAAAAAGTAATGACAGAATAACTGGTAAAGCAGATATTATGCCAAAAATCGTACTAGCAATATATGTATTACTCTTTCTTATATTTAATTTTAATATGTTGAAACGATATTTCAATGTAAGAAGAAGAACATTTAAATTTTCCTTTTGTCGAAACATTGAAATCCATAAAACGAAGGTAGAAACATCAACGAATAGATAGGCAAATCCTAACTTAATGTCTTTTATTTGTAACATGCTTATTAGTCCAAATAGAAATAAACAAAATACAGAAAGAAGAAAGACCGCAATTAAAAAGTACGAAAAACACTTGATGAAACTCTTGATATTTTTTCCATTCTTCCCGCAGTAGAATGACATTATAATGACAAGGGGAACAGTCAATAAAGTAAATTGTGTTGAATTTGTTTTGTCCATAATGACTGTGAAATACTATGGGAAAATTCTGTACCAGTGTTCATATATGTGATATCTCTCGTTTACATTTTAAATGATTTTTTCACAAAACATTTTAAGAAAAAATTTTACAGCTGAAATAATGTCTCTTTAAACCAGCTGACAAATTTTCTATTTATTAATTTCATTTTGCATATGAAAGTAGTTTTGAAATAAGTTCAAAAATATTGTATTTAATAATGATTTTGCACATTCAGATATATATTATTTATTGAACCTAAGCTCCAATTATGCGCGTAAAATTTGTGAAATTTTCAGTTTCAAAGATGTGAACAATAATTATTTTGACGATATAATTTGATATTAAATCCGAATGATGCTATAATTTTATCGACTAACTTTTTACTCGAATTACTTTAAGAAGTTGTAGTTAAAATTATACGTTTATAAAAATTATACGTTTTAATCTATTTAACTTCTATTATTCTTAATTTTATTATTATATTACAATGGAATGGTCAATTTTTAAATCTGGGAAAAAGCATAGAAGCGCAGTTTTTAACTTCTTTTGTAGATTCAGCTTACAATAAAGAGCTTGTAGAAGATATTAAATATTTGAGAGGAATATAACTTCATAAAACGTGAGAAAATAAATTGAAGGGAAATAAATATAATTCTTTTTTGTTGAATTAATGATATAAAAAGTGCAATAAATTCTGTGTGAAAACTCACAGTAACTGTTTATGAAATGGAAATAGCCATGTCCAGTAGCGAGAATGAAATATCTTGGAATGAATTTTTTTCATTCTTAAAATAAAAGCAGAATATAGGATGAAAAATAATATCAGTGAAAGCAATTGCTTAAAAATGAATATTTAATATGTTAATTGGTCTGCATATATATGTATATATCGATTATATTGATGGAAGTACATTCACAATTTATTGATTACATTTTCAATTAGTTTAATGAGAGGGCTGGTTTACATCAACTTTGAGAACAAACTAATAATACATAAATAAAATGCACTATAATATTTTCTTTTTTGTTCACTGATAAATAGACAAATACTTTGAATTATGCGAGGATTGATCAAATATCGCTATTTTAACGATAAATTGCAGGATTATATTCTATTAAAATATCTAATTAATAAACATTAAATATTCTGTGAAATTTTATATGAAACACTGTAAGACTATCAAAACAGGATTATATTTCAAACTTTTAGAATATATTAAAAATATTTTTAAATAAAGCTTTAAGTTTAATTTGTTACATATCACAGTTATTCAGGCAAATTCTGTCGCTTTCATACTATTATACTCCTTAGACCTAGCATCATCTGATTATTATCTGTTTCTTTCTCACCAAAAATTTTTGAAAGTAAAAAATTCCAAAATGAAACGGGTTTCAAACAAGAATTGCTTGCGCTTTTTGCTAAATGTGTTATAAATGTATCCTTTTATTTTGTTTCGAAATCGGACAGAACTTTCCAGTAGACCCAATTTTTATTGTTATTGCACATATTATTTGCAGTATTTTTGAATTTGTAATAAATCATGCAAATGGCAACTGTTTCGATTAAAATAAGAGAACATTACTTTAAAATATGAAGATAAGAATTAATATATTAGAAAATATAAATACTTTTTTTTTATTTATTTTAAATTTTATGAAATCGAGTTAATCGAATGATATTGAAGCTTCTTTTGAAAGCTCCGTTTGTATGAAAATCTCCCGTGACAAGAAGAATCAATACTGGAAAAAAACATTTTCTGTTCATGAGCCAAAAAATATAATTTTTGAGACTTCATTATAACTCTGTAGCATATTTTTGTTTAAAAACATTATTTTTTGTAATTTTCTTTAATTTTTTTTATATTACAAGTTGGTTGTTTTGATTGATTGATTAAGCGTTTATTAACATCCCACTTAGAAGCAATATCAGGACTATTGCGGTGACAGACCTAGTAATTTTGAACTTCGATAAATTGACGAGGACTTCCCACAACATACCAAGGGAGGACTTGGGACCTCGACAGATTTAGCATGCACCAGCTCCGTTACACGGCGAGTCTTTAATGACATCTTTGTTTGAATCTACGACTCGACGTATAAACAACACCGGAAGCTTATTTTATTTATTTTCTTCCTTTAGTACAGATGAATACAAACAAAACAGTTTATTTTGATAAATTACACTTTTTGAAAATATGTAGTAGTTTTTAGGTCTACAACAAGGACACTGTACGTCAATATATATATATATATATATATATATATATATATATATATATATATAGTAAACACATTAAGAGTTCTTTTACGATTTTTATATAGCTATTTATTATTAATAAAAACTTCAGAAGAAAATTGGATGAAAGTATGTGAAATATAAAATTAAAAACATCATTTCTTGTGTAATAATTATGAAGCATTTCTTTTTAAATTTCATTTCTTTCAAAGAAATTAAGAAAAGTGATATAGTATCTCTTCATTATTAAGACGTTAAAATACTAATATGAAATCGAACAAGAATTAAATATTTAATTAAATATTTGAAAATTATACTTAAAAATAATTTGGATACAAATCTCACTTCATTTCGTGAATCACGATTAAAATTCTGTAAAAAGTTTGAAGGGAAGTTAGCAAAAACATTTTTGTAGGAAAAGTTTTGAAATATTTTTTAAACATCATTTGTACTAACTATTTTGTTCTTACTAATAGAAAAGTTGCTTAAAATGTTTTGAAACTCAAAGAATTTTATTAAAATCAGAGAAATTGTGCTCTAAGTAATTTTTCCGTTTATCATTTCTCCGATTAGCTACAAACACATGAAGATATGTATTAAATTATTTTTATTGAAAATCATTGCTAAAATCGTAATTATATGTTTCAATCACATTTTATCCATCAAGAAAATTTTTTAATTACCTGTTATCATATTATGCCTATATTATCTGTGTGTATTGAAAATAGCATGTGTCAAAGATGCTACCAAACCTGTTCTTTGAAGTATAGAAAATAACTGTAGGTTACACATACTGTGAAGTTCCTTTGGATTCTCTTTGATTAATTTCTAAGTAAATGTCTTGTAGGTCTTTGTTGCGAACCTGATAAAATGTCTGATTGAGATTTAAAGCATTGCGAATTTTATGATTCTAAACTTTAGAGAAATAACAAAAGGAAACCAATACTTCAAGTGAACAAAATATACTGATTATAATAAGGGACTTAATGTTACAACTACTATTTAAATCTAAACCTAAACGGAAATTTAGCGTATTACAGTTATCATATAACTGAATTGCAGCAATGTCTCCTGCGATTGGATACAGCAGAAATAATTTCTCTTTTTCATTTTGTTGTTTAATTTGTAGTCTGACTTGTAATTTCTCCTGTAATATAATCTTACATCTCTCTTGTAGTCTAATAATCTGTCTCTCCCAACGATTGCTTAGAGTTAGAATGGAATCTTGTAGAAGAAAACCAGAAGATGCATTTCACTTTGGTCTTGCATATTAGCAAAAATTTCGAAAAAATAACTCGAACTCTTTGGAAAAAGGGAAATCGATAATTCAAAATGATGTAATAAAAATAACAGCGAAACTCACAACACACATATCCAAATCTTGATCTCAAAGAGAAATACTCAATAAAAATTTCTTCTCAATAAGTTTTCTTTACGTCTCGATTACTCATTGTAAATTCAGTAAATGATAAAAATATTCCATACATAAAAAAAAGCTATTAAAGATTGATTTTTCTACACAGGGAAAGATAAAAATAGTAAATTTTAAAGTCATTTTCCCATTTTTATTTAATAATAGTGTAATAAATATTATAATCTCATCGCGCAAACTTTTCAAATTAAATTATTTGCTCTTATTCTAATGAAAAATCTATAATTATATAATTATTTCTTATTATTGTATTCTTAGTATACAATGAATTATTTATGATTATACATCTGATTATTATTCACTTTCAATGAAAATACTGGTTCTGCAACCATAAATTAATTTTCATGCTCAAAACAGATTGAATTACGTTATTTTTTTCAACTGCAAGGTTACTACAAACTTCGAAAAATAATTATTAACTTGTTTCAACATAAAATATGTCATAACATTTTCTGTATTTTACAGTAATTTTAGTAATTCAAAGAAATGAATTTTAACCTAAATATCTAGGACAATGATCTGTTAAAAAGTCTAGACCCAATAAATATGCAAGAGATGTAGGTGTCTCCCAAGAACGTCCCAGACATATTCTATAGGGATAAGCTCAGAAGATCTGGCTAGCCAGTATCTATGCAGAAAATATTATCATTTTTCAGTTAATTGTCGACCAATGAACCCTATATGGAAGAACGTGGTCGTTTATTAACAAGATTAACAATTAGTAATGATTTCTCTTCGTTACTCTGCTCTTGGTCCATATCTTAATAAACTATATTGAGCAATAATGACTGAATTCAAATTGAAGACACGTAAGAACAAACCAAAATACTTTATTAATTATCAAAAGAGAATAGATAATATCACTGTCTCTCAAATCTCAACTTAACTCAACAGTTCTAAATAATGATTAAAATATGAAATCAATTCACTTGTTCAGAGTTCGATAATTTTTACTAGCCATAATCTAACTCAATGCTTTTAATTGGAATTCTCTTCCATGCACAAAAATAATTAAAGTGCTTCTATCTACAAAGAGTATTCAAATGAAAAGGTACAAAATGTCGTAACAACGTAACCGTTAACATATTAGCCTGTGCCGATATGGGAAAACGCAGCGAGACATCTAGGGATGCGAATGGAGTCTCCAACATGGATAGAAGCATGCATGGGTGCCCGCATGTGTAGGAGAGAGCAGAGGCTCTTACAAAAAGCGCTGTTCAAATGACGTGGCATTGCATGTACTGACTGATAGCGTTCACATTACAAAATTCAATGATTGAGGAGCAGCGAGGCGTTATCCGATTTCTGACAGTGGATTTGTGTGAAACCGGCCGTTATTCATCGCCGGATGGTGACCGTATACGGGGAAGACTGTGTGTTCTACAAGTCATTGAGAAAATGGAGTGCCCGTTTTCGTGCAGGCCATGAGAGTTGGGTTGAGGGGCCGAGACCAGGTTAGGCAAACACAGTTATCACAGTCGATCATCTAATAACATCTGAAAAAGAAGTGCTTGAAAGACTGGGTCTCGTCACGGCCACATGATTCTGGGAACAAGGAATCCTTCAGCTCGTTAATCAATGGGATTATTGTGCTCAGGCTTATGGTGTATATTTTGAATAAAACTTTCATTTATAGCCGCAGTGTCATTTCGTACTTTTTGATTTGAACACTCCTTGTATATTATAAATATTTCCTAACAAGTCGTTATCCCGTTATCCTCTATTTTTCTTTCCATCTATTTCATTTAGAAACCATTATCTGATGTGATCATAAAGTCCCCAAGGTTAGTGAAGAGAAAATCACGAATAGCCCTAAGTCACAAACTGCGCCCCTGAAAAGGTCGAGCATAAAGCTCCAAGATCTCTTTTCTATAAACAGCAGTTAGGCAGCCTTTGATGAACACCATTCTTTTCGCACAAGTGACGATGTGCATTTCTGAAGATCACCGCGTCATATTTTCATTGTAAAATATAGATATTAAGTCGCCGTTTTTCGGGGATGAAGTGATCGAATATTAATTATCGATTTTTGACGACTTTTTTTTTTTGCTAATGTACCCTTTTGAACCGGATGACCTGTAAATTGGTTATGATTAGTTAATGAATCTCAGTAAAGCTGCTTTTTCAGGCATGAATTATCTTAACCAGAGATGTTTGTTTTTCTATACGTTGTCAAATGGTCAGAAAATTTCTGGAAAAAAAAATTTGAAAGAGAGAGGGAGAGAGATTTTATTCATAATTTATTTTCATGTGCATCTTTATTATAATACATTAAAGTCTTGAAGACCCAAGATCACATATTATATATATCGGTTTAGAATTTTCAACACTTTTTGCAATAAAAGTTCAAATATTTTAGCAACATTTATAGCCATTAATAACTGCAAGATATACAGTTTGTATCATAAGTTATCATGGAATATAGAGAAGAATAAAAATGACGAATATTCCCAGAGATATGAATGATGGCGAGATTCGAGTATCTAGAAAACGACTTCACAGAGCACTGGTTAGTTTGAAAGCTAGAACGATGAATATTTTATTGCGAACCCTCTTCTATTGGTGCTGGATGAACTCAGCTGGTCTCGGTGTTTATGGACAGGAGAAATTCCTTACAAGTCCAGGAAGGGACGAGGACAGTAGATGTATCACTGAGATAGCTTACGGATCAACAAGGCAGAGCAAGGTAGGAACTCCTTTTCTTCTTCTGCTGTTGTTCGTCTGATAGCTACACAGGTATAAATATTAATACCGCTAGTGCGAGGGTAGAGTACTCGTAATTTGCATAACAGCGCGCTTGCAGAAATTAATTGATCTAAAGTGCCGCCTCATGGCATAGAGAGAAAGAGGTAAGAAACTTAAGAAGGACTGCAACAAGGAATAACGCTTATTTTTTTTTCTTTTACCATTTTGTTCTTATAAAAATCTCCAGATATTAAAATAATTTCGTATGAGTTCAAACTCATTTTCCTTTGTTATACTATACCCTTAAAAATTGGAGGTATTTGATAAATGCGCCATTTTACCGAAAAGCAGGTGAAATTCGATACAAGTTAAGCATTATATTATAGGAGACAAAGATTGGAACCTATTTTAACACTGTAATGTTCTCTTGGAGGTGCATTAGAAGGCTCCTCGCATCTGTGAGAAACACAGTTGACCTTTTACAGTTTAGTTTAATTAATTTCTGGTTTTAACGATAGATAACTACACAAAACTAAGGACAGAACAACATTTACAAAGGAACATTTATTTATTATAAATTAAGAATCAGATATTAATTTGTTAGAAAATTTGAAAACGTGGGCAACATAAATACCCCTACACTAGAATTACGATAGTCCAATAATTACACAAATTTAAAATCATTACAAAATAGCATTCTTTTGAGGTAGTAAAACAAAATTAAAAAGTAAGAAAAAAATAAAGAAACATAATATAGATGAAGGAAAATGCAGAAACAATAAAAATAAATAAAAAACTCGACTTATTCACCGTTTTTGTTGGGTTCATCTACTTCACGTCGGAACAAGTGAATACATAGTGTCGAATTTATTAATTGACTAAATTCACAGAATCACGTAATAACATCATAAACAAACCGTTGTGGTCTGTGTTTACGAAGGATTTCTCTATATGCTAGTTGTATATGTATCTTGTATATCTACTTTATTTCGATTAACATACATAATATTATCACATTTCTTACATTATTTAATTATTTATGTTCGACAGGAAGTAATTTGAGCCCATTTTTAAGTATCTGTTGTCTTATTCTCGCTTAATTGGGTTGTTAAAATGTCGTTCGGTAAGCTAAGCCTATTTAAACTTGCTTCTGGCGTTTGTTTGTATACTTATGATATAAGCTTTAAATTATTTTCTACTTTAAAAAGATATATTTTTGAACTGTTAATGGGCATTGAGGTATTTTCACCTTTTCTTTTTTTTGGTTAAGCTTATTTTGTATTTCAAATTATTTCATTAATAAATATTGGGTACTTTTCCATTTCACCGCCTCAAATCTCGCCAAGCGGACTTAATTGGCGACAACACACAGTATGCACATAAAAATAAGATATTTCCCTTGGCATCGATTGTATTATTTTAGCGACTTTATCGCTTGCTCCGGCAAAATGGAAATGTACCAAATATTCTTATGTATTAAACGATCATCGGTTGATTCTAACATGTTAAAAATAAAGGACCCGATATTTATTCTAGCATTGTAAATATTCTAAGCGATCTGAAAAATAAATGTGAATTGTTTAAGTGCAATTAAGCTCTTCTTCTGTTTTATAGTATCTTTCATGAAAAATGAGATTTTATTTATCAGACTTATTCTGTTTAAAAAATAAAGCAACATTGGAGTTAAATTTGGATAATGTTATTTTCTCTTTTAATCAAGATACATCGTATAATGGTTGTATAACATTGTTTAATTAAAATATATAACAGTGTGTGTGTAGTAGCGTTGTAAAACAGGTGTAGTTTTGTACCTTGAATTATAGATTCTTAAAATTTCGGCAAAGTCCTAGATTACCGAGGCTACTTAGCGAAAAATTTTTAAATCACGCCAAGATGGCACCAAAAGCGGGTATTTCAAACCCGAAGCTTCTAGAAGCGGAAAAAAGATGGCGTCGTCTGTGGACGACAAATTTTGAAATAAGATGCGGTTTTCACCGAAAGAAAGGAAACGTAGAAATCGTTGTATCTGGAAAACAAATTTTAAAACAAAATGGAGTTTTCACTGAAAGAAAGGATATGTAAGCCTCAACTTTTATTTTAAATAATTCTCTTCAGTATTTCCTTCAAAAGATAAATACACCATAAAATGAGATTCCACACAATGTTCCAATGCTGCAAATTTAAACAAATATTAAAAACAAATATTAACATATTAAAAATCTATAAACTTTCTTCAAATAATATTATTAAATTAAACTATAAAGAAAAGCTGTAAAAATGCTTTTTTTAAATACTAGAAAATCATTGTTAAATTAGGATGCTCACATAATTATAACAAAATCTCTGTATGTAAACCAAATAAACTTTCAGCCATTATTTCAGCTTGTTAGAAGAATGATTCAATTTATTTTACACAACAGCAATCCAAAATTTCGACTTTTGCTCTTATTTAGATAGAAAATATATATAAAACAAAGTTCTGTGATAACTTCTCATTCATTTAAAAAGTAGTATATTTAGTAAAATATATGTTACTTAAGCTTGTGAAGCATACACATTTCGCGAACGCAGTGCAAAGCAAAAGAATACAAGACCTGTTTACATCGGCTGGTATCACGTGGTCAAGTTATCATGTGATCGGGTCGTCACATGAATTTAGTCCTTAATAATAGTATTACAATTAGCCTTTGGAACTGAAGTGAAGAAATCTTGATTCGAGTACGCTTGGGTAGCCTGTTACGAAAATAAAAATGGCAACAACAACATATCTCAGAGATATGACGTTACATTGCAGTATGAAGCAGGAAAGAATACTTTATTACAAGCGGAAATGAGTAACATAATAAAATAAGCTGCCCTTAATAAAATGGTGATATCACACAGCAATAACATTGGAAAATTTTAAATCCACCCTTCCCTCCAACAAAAAATTGCTGAGCCTACTTCAATTCTATAAGATTATAAGAAGACAGCATTAAGAGTTTGAATGAATTTAGAGCTGCGTGAGAATAGAATTTCTGGCAAAGGCAAACCTGTATTCATTCACTCGCCGCATCCAATTAACGATGTATACATGTTGCATCCAACCATCGTCGACAGAAAAAAATCTCCACCTGAGAGCCATATTTATTCTCGAGAACTTGAGCAGGGAAGTATGAACTGAAGCGAAGTGCATTCTCTTCTTCGTATATATGTACCTCTCGCAAGGCTGTAACCTGGAGATAGATTTTTGATTATACCTGTTACTATTCCTAACATCTTACTGCTACTATTTGCAATTAATTTAAGGTAAAATTATACTTTTATTGTTTTAGAATTAATTTACAAAAAAAAAAAAAAAAAAAAAAAAAAAAAAAAAAAATCTCGAGTTCAAATTATTCTTGGCTTCTTATTTCGCTTACATGTATTTTTTACTCGATAATATAATACCGATATATAGCAAAATAAAATCTATGGCAGAACTATTTATTTAATATATTACAAGTGTACTGACAACTGGTAACACTTATCTATACTTTTTTTTAAAATTGAAAGCAAAGATACACGAAAAAGCTCTTCATTGGTTGAAAAGCATTTAGAACAATTTTACATGAGATCATGATTGTTTATGAGATCATGATTTATTGCTGAGAAGCAACGCGAAAGCTATTGGAAACAAGCCTCGTAATTTTGAACCTCGGTTAAGTGACCAGGACAACACCTGAGCCATCACCTACCTCTCTAAGCTTCAACACCACTCTAAAGGTTGGACATAGGACCTCGACGGATTTAACGTGCATCAGTCTCACTACACGGAGGGCTTTTAGTGGCAAAAGGGCCCGAACTCAAGACTCGACGAAAACCACCACTATCGAGTCCGTGACCATGATTTCTAGACTACCGCGGTCGCGAATTACTTTACATAGCTATGGCTGGAACGGAAGTCGGGTTATTTCTTTGAGATAATTTCAAAGAAATTTCCTGTTCATATAAGGTTCTATCATTTGGGTAAAATAATTAATAATCTCGTTAAAGTATATAGTTGCTGTGATATTTCGTTGAATCTTAATACAATTTCTTTTCTGATGATGTGAATAGAGAATCTATATAAATATTTTTTTTTCTTTTACTTTTTGCGTTTGACATTATGCCATGTTACACTGAGAGCTTCAAAAATCCTTGCAATTATGGTTATTATTCTATGTTAATTTAATTATTAATCTATTAAGGTTATTATTCTATTTTAATTTCATTACTAATCTATTACAATTATTATTCTCTATTTTAATTTTATTATTAATCTATTATGGTTATTTTTCTATTCTAAGTTATTCTATTTTATAAAATAAAGATATATAAGTATATTCATATATAATATACTTGTTGAGCAAATACAGCCAAAAACGAAGGTGGTCTGAAAAGTTTCCGACCTAATAAAGATATAAGACATTTTTTCTTTAATTTTTTTTTCATTTTTCTATATAGTCTCTTTGTAAGTCTACACACTTCTCCCAGCAATGCTCAAATTTCTTTAACTCGTCCAATTCTACTCGGCGTCTTTCTCTGAAAAATAATTGCTTACGAAAGTGATGGTCTCCTCATTTGACGAAAATCTCTGTCCTCGGAGCACAATTTTTAGATTAGGGAGCAAACAGAAGTCGATCCGGGTTGGATCTGATGAGTAAGGAGGGTGGTCAAGCAGTTCAAACCGAAATACGCAGATTTTAGCCATGGCAACCGCTGACGTGTGAGACGGTGCATTGTCTTGGTGAAATAAGTTTTTTTTCCTGCAAATGTGAATGTTTTTCCATAATTTATGACTTAATTCGTCAAGTAATGATGCGTAGTATGCTCGTGTAATAGTTTTTCTTGTTTGAAGACGATCGATTAAGATAACTCCATGACTAACCCAAAAAACAGTCGCCATTACTTTCCCAGCCAAAAAAAAAAAAAAAAAAAAAAAAAACAGCTTTTGCTTTTTTTTTTGGTGTCGATCCCCCCCTTCGCAATCCACTACTTTGACTGTATTTTATTTTGTCTTGGACATATAATGGAGTATCCAAGTTTCCTCTACAATAATTAATAGGCGTTAATATTCTGATTTATTGCGCCTAAATTGCTTCAACAGAGCGTTAGAAATGTTCATTTGAATACGTTTTTGGTCAAACGTGAGCAAACGCGGCACCCAACGCGAGGACAACTTTCTCATGCTTAAATCTTGATTCAGTATGTGATAAACACGTTCTTTGGACATATTAATCGCCTCTCTCGCTTTAATTCGAAGGTCGACTAGCACCATTTGGTGAACTTAAGCTTCAGTGGTTTCAGATTTTGGATATTCCAAGCTTTCAGCGTTTCCCAAGCTGGTACGGACATGTTTAAATTTGGCTGCCCAAATTTATTGCCTTTGCCTTATTGCCTTTCAAAAACAAATATTTCATGCCAGCTCGACACTCAATTTTTTTTTCTATTTTCCCAAAAACACTCACATCGACTCACTCAACTGATTGTCAAACAACAACTGTCCGTCCAAAATGGCTGAAATTTTGATGAGCACTTGTCAAAAGATAGGCAATTACATTCGCTAGCTTTTATTGACGTGTGCTGCCATCTTCACTTGAGGTCGAAAACATTTTAGATCATTTTCGCATAATGTAACTATAAGTAATAAAACTTAAATAGATTTATTTTGCTATATTAAGCATATTTTCATATCTTCATCAAGAGTTAAAATTATTTTTAAGGTTTTTTTTTTAATTTTTCTATTTTATTTTTAATATTGTTTCATTTTTAGTTTTAACACAATTCAAACCGAAATATAAATTATTTCAGCTGAAAATTAAAGAAATAAATTTATATAAATTCATTTACATCAATTCACCCTTTATAAAATTTACCGTAAAAATGGTTATCTTTTGGAGTATATTCTTTGAAAGCTTGTAAGTTACACCCTTTCGTACGCCTTTCTCAATCCTTGTAACTCAAAATTGAGCTTTTTCTTATGTTTCAAATTTTCATCTTTAGAAAATATCATGAAATTAAAATCTATTATAAAGTTAATTCGACCAGTTTTTGTTATTGCTTTATTCATGAAATATATTGAATTATATTAACTCAGAAGATGGTAAAATAGTGTATTACATTTATTATAATAGTTCGGAGTAGAGGTTTTATTTTCCAAAAAACTCTTCTAATCTTGAGGTGTCAAAAATCAATTTTGAATGCAATAATGTCTATTCTTTCCGATAAACATTTATTGAATGGTTCTTAGTAGATGGAAGGTTTCCGAGCAAGCTCCAAAAGATCTAAAAATAGTTATCGTTAATGGATTCTCATAAATTAATTTTATTTAGTACTGAAAACGTGCAAAAAAGTAAAAGAAAAAAAATCAGCCTTTTCAGGTGTACATACTAATAGTAATAGAAATTATTTTTTGTTTGATTGTCAATTACTTACTCTTCTTTCACTATCCTGATGCATGATGGACGAGACTTTCGTGTAATAAATCAAATATTTGATCTTTTTGCGAAATGACAAAAGGACCTTTCCTTTTCTGAAGGTGCTTTTATGTAAACATTATTTTATTTACTTTTTAAAATTATCTTGTTTATTTACCCATAGATGCAGATTGCATTAATATTTGGGCGATAAGTAATAATAATTTTCTTTCAGCTAAGAATTAGACTTATACATTTGAATTATTCATTTAATGTTCATTTATAATTTGTAAAAGAAATACAGGCAAAATTTTTAACTTTTGTTTTTTAAGAACGAACATTTAATATACTGAAACCGAAAAAACTTCTCATGTTTTCATATGTAATAGTTTTTTGAGGACCATCAAAGTAGTGTTCTCAAACTAACGTTCAGACTCTAAGAAATAATTGACATTTTAGACATACAGTTCAATCATTCTGTATTTTTAAGAAATCGGCCTTTTGATTTGGGCTTCGGTCTTACTTAGTCTTTCACTTCATTCAACACATCATATGCTTAAGAATAAAAACAGCGAAAACCAGTTGCAGGCAAAGCAGAGAAATAGAGATTATAAAAGCCCTGAACAAATCCAGACCTTGTATTGAAAAGAAATTATATTAAAATAGAAATCAAACAAGATTGTTATTGGTTTAGAATTAAAAGTTGAAAGTTAATCATTGCTTTCGTTGTGCTTTGTTTCTTCTAGTAAATACCGATGAGCAGATCCCTGTTGAGGACAACAGCAGGATCAGGAGAGCCAGTTAGGGCCGAAAATTGGACTCAACACCAGAGAGCGCTATAATGGACCGAGCGTGATCCCGTTATTCGAGAGGGAAGAATAAAAAGAGTCGCCAGTGTGTATCAAAGTTAAAAGGACTATCTCACTTAGGTATCGGTGCACGGAGCACGATAACCTTCCTTTAGAAATGTATTTGCTTGATCAAATCACCCTGTCTTGTGTTTTTGCCTATCATCTATGCTAAATTAACTAGTATATAATTGTTTGTGTCTGTCTGTTAACTGCTGTAAATAATAAAATGATAAAATACTTGAACTGAAATTCAAATATTATCCTAGCATGGAGCACCGAAAAACCTCCCCCATATATATATATATATATATATATATATACCCTAAATCTGTAAAAACTATTCCACATCGACATGTACCTTTTGCTCATAAAAATATTTATAGACGTGTTTGAAAATACTAAAAACAGTAATTTTTTTTGTTCTTTTTAAAATACCTAAGAATGAAATGACATCTGATAAAGTAATGTTTTATGAATTTTGGAGTAATTAGTACTTAATAATTATGCTATTAAAATATTCATTATAACTAAAGTAAATGGAGACTACGAAACTCTCTTGAAAATTAATACTTACCTAAGATTTATATTCATTTGTAAGGAAATATGTGAATACCGCAAAAAAATCACCAGTTACGAGATTTTATTTAATAGTTTTCAGACACTTAACTACTATCCAAACAGGTCTATCCTTCTAGTATTAACTATTCTGGCCTTTCAATAGTAACTTTGTAGTATTATCCTAAATACACGCAACAGTCAATGTAGTCGAGAAATCATTAAAATGCTAATTCCTTATCCTAATGTATTGCTGCCCATTTTCGAAAACTGTTTAATTTATTATTAATTTTTATTATCTTTATTTTACTACGCAATTATGTTTAAAATTTGTTTTCTGATTGCATTATTAGTAAATTACTGCTAAAACAATGGCAACATCTCTTTCATTACATTAAAAAACAACGTAAGAAAATGTATAAATGAATTGGTGAGTCTGAAGTTCGAACAATAAAAATTAACATTTATATTTGTCATGCAACTACGTAAAGACTTCCTAAGATAAGCCAATACAATAATTTATTTTTTGATAATATGAAACAAAATATATATTAGGAGAGCTTTCTCCTAATATATATTTCAAGCGATTCATCTAATAATCATCAAATTAGATGAACCGCTTAGAATAATAAACGTATTGAATATGCAAACACACAAATTCGTACCAGACAATATGTACCGAATAGATCATTGGTTTCCAAACGAAAGGTCGCAACTCCCAAAGGTGTGGCCTAGTGTATAGAAAATAAAGAAAGTAAAACTTTGTAAAGAAAGGAGGAAAGGAATTACACAAATTACATGAATTAATATTAAAAAAGAAAACTAACTTAAAACAATTAGATAAGCAATTCATTAATTAAGGCATCCGACTACGTTAAGAACTTGAATTTCGGAGAAAATATCGAATATTTTTTTTATTTATGAATTAAAATGTTTGAAATTTATGAAATGTATCCCATGATCCCGTTTGCTCATAAAATAATTCTGGGGCATCATCATTTCCATGGAATATGTGGTGCATATTGCATCTTTGAACGTTCTTGCCATTTGTGATTCGTTCTTTATCAGTGTAGGTGACTCACAAGTTACTCAGTAGTTAAAGACATTTATGAAAATAATAGTGTCACCAAAAATGAGTATATAGAAAAGAACTCGCCTTCGCAAACTAAAATCAAGTCGTAAAGGTTCAGGAGGGAAAGAAAAACTTATAGACAAATTTATTAATGAATTGCAAAATTATTATGGTGTTGCTATTAGAAGCAATACTGGTGATTTGACGGAAATGCAAACTACTGTAATAGCAGCGTTTTATCACAGCTGATCAGGAGTGGATCAGCCAATGCATGGCCAGTGCCCGAAAGGATAATATAGTTGGTGTAAATATCAACACGTTATTGCTTGTGGAGCAAAGGTAAAGGAAAAATGCAAAAGTTTCCCTTAAGCCAATGCTAATTGCATTAAATAAACATAGTTTGATTTATGTGATCAAAATTTATTAAAAAAATATCTCCATGTCAAAATGCAGAATTCCCATGAATATTTCAAAGGTTGCTTGTGGAAAATAACTCCGAAAGATGTATTTGTAGACCATGAAATATTTACTCTGGAGACATATATATTTGTAAAATATTTTAATAGTGGTTATAAGGGAGTGCTGAAAATATTACTAGCATTAGATGTGATTCCTGGGAAGCATGCAGTTGATGCCTTTAAGAGCTTTGATTTTATTTGTATTGCTGACTCCAAACGATATTCGTTACCATTAGCAAAAATTGCGAGGAAAAAAAGAATTAGAGCTACTAGAAAATCAAATTTCTGAAAAGGAAAGAAAGAAGAAAGCTTCATTAAGAAAAAATGGGGTTTTGAGTTTATTTGCTATGTATCTTTTGTATTTGCTGGTATCTTTGTTTTCTGCACATGTTTTAATTTTTTATCCATTTTCTGAAGAGGAGATAACTCAAAGGCGTTTTTCTATATTTTGATAGAATTTGGTATAAATGTTTTTTGTATTGTTTTTAGAGCTTGGATAAGGTTTTTTGTAATGCATGATTTATTCACATGTTAATGCATAGGAAGGGAGAAATTTTTTAAGGAATCACGCTTCGACTGTTACTTCGATTCACAATAACTCTGCCGATATTCCGACTTATTAAAGACTCCTTATTGAAGCCTACTTATATATATTCTAAATAAAAAAAGTTATAGAAGTACTTTTCATGAGAAAAGAGAATATTTTGAAAATATGCTATTTCCCTCTTGTTTTATGCTCGAAAATTCCATTTTAAAATTGTTTTATTGCAATAAAGTTTTTAAAACAGTTTTTTTATGTATATTCTAATTCATATGATACTAAATAACAAAAATGCATTTATCTATACATTTTTTCAAAATCATGCCACTGAAGGTAGTCGTATACCTTAATTGAAGTATAGTGTTTAGAAGCAGCTGTAGTAGCTTTAGAGGAATATATATATATATAAAAATTTCTCAAGTGCTTCAACGATTTAATCCAGTGTTAGCAGGAGATGAAAGTCGTAATCAAAATTTTGAGTAATGCCTAGTTAATCGGCTTAGGGCTTAAACCTCTGTAGCCCTTCCAAAACTAGTATTAGAAAAATATTCAGGAGAACCCAAGAATTCACAGAGTTTTGGAACAGTACGAAAACACCATAAACAAAAACGAAAAGTCTTAGTGAAGTAGAAAAATTTGTGTCCTTGAAAACATTAATCGTAGATGTAGTAAGCAATGTAGCAGCTTCATAAGAATTGAACGGAAATAACTATGATGATATCAAAAACTTTAAAAGAAATTATAATTAGTTAATTAATGAACAAGTAATTGAATCTAGAATGGGTAGATAGTTAAAATAATATTAAAATTGAAAGAAGGTTACATGATGATATCGAAATTTCAATTGGGAATTTGGAGTTGCAAGGTGTTACAAAAGATTCAGTGCAGTCAGTTATTTAACTATGTTGTTTAAATCTATTCTAGAGGAGTTCATTCAAGAATTTAATCGAAGGAAAAATTCAGAAATGTTTTACAGGTTTATTATACTTCATTAAAAATGAAATAGAATGTCGTGAAGCGCCTATTTTGTTGAAGCAAGAGAAAAAAGTACCTGCCCCTCCACATTTTGAACATGTAAAATTTGGTAATAATTTATTTTCCAAAAAGTGTGTCCATAATTGCTAGTTTTAATATTGTTAATAACTGTACAAATTTCTAAATCATTTTCTTGTGATAATGGTAGAGTTGTAACATTGGGCTATTCGCGGTTTCTCTTCACTAACCTTGGGGACTTTCAATTGAGATTGATTGCTTTCACTAAACAATCTTTGCCCAACCAAAAATGAAACGTGATACGTAAAATTATTATGTAAAGCAGTTAGGAATGAAGTGAAGTGGTTAAGTTTGGAAATATATATAAACTCCAACTGAAAGTAGCAAGAGTATCTGAAAGAGGATCTGAGAGAGAGACTGTAGGAGAGGTGAAGCTGAAGTGATAGATAAGTGGAAGGAAGAATTAAAGATTACAATAGAGGGTTCGAGTAAAGATTGCTGTTAGAAGGATATTGCGTAGTGTTTTCAACAGTTGCTCCGGAGTCTGAGTTGCAGTCGAGGAAGGATTAGTGGTAAGAGTCTGTTAGATTACTATTGGTAGGTTGAACTAAGGTATTAGAAAGCTTACCCTGGAGAGCATAGCCATTTGTGTCATAGTAAATATATGCTAATAAATTGTTGAAAGTTGTTTTAGTGATTCTGTAATTATTTGTGTCGTAGTGTTTAATAATTGAATCTAGTGATGGCACAAGAGGACGTCCGGGTCGGGGGGCGTCACAGAGTTACCAACTCTGCTTACAAGGAAAAGCCTATGCAGTAGCGCATTTACCATTTTATAAAAAATATTTAGGTTATATCACCAAAAAAAAGGCAAATAGAGTTTTAAATATTTTACCAATTTTACCAATACAATGAATTACAAGACAAATACAATGAATTTCTCGTAAAAAATACAAAATATAATTCTTGAATTACGTGACACTAACTTTCATTTCGGTACGACTAGAAGAAATTTTTGACGCAATTTCAGAATCTGGCATTTCGTGTTTATATAATTTTGATTAAAAATCACATGATATTTAACTATGATGGTGTTTCACAGTAAGGATGGCTTATGTAATTTCATCTGCCACTATTTTCTCTTCTAGTTTTCAATGTGGCTTCACAAAAGTTACAAGTATATCACCTTTTTTTAATTACCGACCTATTGTATTCTCTGATTTTATGTTTACTATATTTTAAAACAAATTATAAATAAGTATTGTTTTCGACTCTAACTTTAGGCTTCAGTATTTCTGATCGTTAAGAAAATGAGGGGTAAAAATAGATTTCAAAAAATTCAAACTTTTTATATATAATCATGTGGTGGATAGGGAAGGGGGAGGCGAACATTTGTGAAAATTCAGAAAAGGGTCGCAATTGAAAAAAGTTTAGAAACCACTGGAACAGATGAATAAACTATATGTGGCGAAATCATTTATTTTACACTGAATAATATCAGTTTCACTTTAATATTCCAAAATAATTTGCTCCACATATTCAATTTATAATTACAATAAAAGTTCCTTAATCCTACACTTTCTGAACCACGGCCGTGCCGGATAAGCAAGCGTCAGTATAATTTTAATGGGCATACCAGAGTTAAATAACTCGATAAAAATTACATTAAATCATGTATTTATTATATTTATGCTCATTCCGAACCTGCGTAATTTATACAAAATTCGGACAAAGCATATCAAGTCTCATCTTACAACTACAAAATTGAATTTAAGCATCATACATAAATTTAATTAAATATTATTGTATGGATGAAAAAACACAGTACCATAGAAAAATTCACACAATACAATGATAGTTCAAGAAAGTTTTGACGATCTATTCTAATTACATGCTTACGCTTACTAGTTTTATGAACACTGGAAGAATACTTGCTGGGCATTGAGATTTTACTGTATGGTACACTGAATATACACTGTTATAATATTCTACATACTGGAAATTTAACCCACTGGAAAATAAGAAATACTGTACTGAGATAAAACAACAACTAACTATTACTATAAAAATTGTTCGAAAACGCCAGCAGCATTGTGTCACGACCTGGTGGTTAAGGTCACCAAATACCTGAATCTACGCCAAAAAAAATCCAAAAGCAAATGGTGCGATAAATGCCAGATTATAGAATGTGCCGAACCAACAAATGCTGAATTAAAGAACGCTTATTGTATAATATGTAGTGTCAAACCTGGATGATTTGAAGCAGAAAAGATCAGACAAAAATTCATTCGGATAAATGTTTTTCATTCGTACCTAAGCGTACATTTAATATTTTAGTTATTACGGCTCAAGGTGCTGCATGAAAAATTTAGGACCTGTGAAAGAGAATTAAAGAATTATATTAGAGAATTTAAAGGGGATAGATATAGTAATAGACGGGGCACATTACCTTTTAGTCATTAGAGTTGATTTTATGAACAAGACCAAAATCTCACGAGATTTTGGAGAGTGAGATGAAAAGTCTCATCACTCTAGAGTCCGAACTAAAACCTATTAAGAGGGAACTAAAACTGCTGGTACAAATAGATTTAATCAAACAGAATTTGAAAAGAAGGCATTTAAATAAACTATCTAAATACTTTAAAGAATTTAATGGTTTATTTTCTGAAAAACCAGGTTTAATCCACGGGTAGTGTCATAATATCGACACCGGGAATCATCCACCACTTACATGGAGGCCATACCGATGTGATAAAGTAAAACGGGCTATAACTGATTATCATGTAGGGAAAATATTAAAGGAAGGTACAATAATACCAAAATACAACTTCTATATTTTTACCTGTTGGATTCGCCTGTTAAAAGAAAAAAAAAAAAAAAAAACTATAAGCTAATAGATTCGATTGAGGTTTTCAGAATTGCGATCAATTTTAAAAATCTAAATGCCATAACGAAATACCTTCAATATTTGTTATGATTAATCAACGATTTACTTATGTACTTTCCCAATTGTCAAATTATGTCCATGTTTGATCTACTCTCAGGTTTCTTTCAATTAGCTATAAATTCAGTAGATATTTCAAAAACGCTTTTGTTATATTGGATGGGGAGTATGTGTTTATTCTTACACTTGTTCTGTTATCATGGAATGATGCAAATTTTCAACGAGTAATTGTTATCAATAATGAAGCTTGAAATAGGTATTTTCTTAGGGTAATTTAAATAGGGTATATATGCATGACGTTAAAATCGTTTCGAAGTCTTTTCCTGAATACATTAAACTTCCACAGATAGTGTTCGAACCCCTTCAAAATGCAAGATTAACGTTAAAAGAGAATTGCCATTTTGTCTGTCCTGAATTGAAATACTTAGATCTAACAATCACGAATCGTAATGAATCGTAATATATACCGTTCAAAAAATAAATTCAAAGCGTATTGAATATATTTGCCCCTCAGAATTCTTGAGAGTTCGTAAAATGTTTGATAACCGACTAGTATCAAAAATTAATTAAAAGGTATGCAGAATTGTATGTGTATGAAAAAGAGAAAAATCTAATTGTTCTAATGCAGCACAAATTGTTACCGACAATATCAAAATAGTTTCAAAGTCATATGCAGAATTAAAATTATCAGATTTCGATTCTTCTTTGTCTTGACACAACAAGATAAATCAATAGCTTATGCATATGGAACAGCAAAATGCAGTAGAATGCAGTTATAAAATATAAATGAACGAAAATACTCTTAGCAGTTACATAGGCCTTGCATAGATTTAGTTTCATGTTTTGGTCAGTTACCATTCGTGGTCATTGAAAATCATTCGGTACTCAAGAAGTTAAACAATGAGAAGGACCTCTTTCTTACAGATTGATTCGTTAGTCGCTTAAATAATCTAAATATAACATTGTGTAGTAATACAGACCTGGAAATGAAAATGTGATTGGAGATGTTCTACTAGCAACCACATTTCGTGCCATATTCCCACACGTTCAAGCTTTACATTTCATGCTCAGTAATTATATCATTAATATTGTCTTTTCAAATCCAATTAATTAATGAGCAAATGTGTGACCTTGAATTAGGACACGTGTATTAACTCTTAGAAACTCAGAAAATAGCTCAATTAATAACGCTATATGCGATGCATGGTCCCAAGAATTTAAACTTATTGATAGAATTCATTTGCATGCAAAATATTTATCTCTTAATAATGAAAATAATGAATTACGTGCAGACAATTAAAAATCTTTACGAAATTAAATTTTACAAGAATTCCATGATAAGCCAATATCAAGTTATTTTGGCATAAGAAAAATGTCTGATACTATTAAAGATTCGTGCCATTTTTCTAACACGTGGAAAATTTCTAGCGGCTACGTTTCAATACAAAACTTTTGTAAAAAATATATTTACAAGAAACGCTTTTCTATCAAGATGATTAATTCCAAATGATTCTAATTACTCAAATGAAAAAATTCGTTAGAACTTCGTGTGCCATATCTCTCATTTAAGTGTGCACGGAGAAAAAAATAAAATACTCGTTTATGAATACCTAGACGTACTCATTTTGAAATGAGTATATTTGTTTTAGATTTGAACGTATGTCTTTATCGACTGTAAAATATTACATGTGTTCAAAACAAAAAAATGGTAAATCAACACTCTCAAATAATTAATATAGATATTAAGGACGTCAAAAGTTCCTTTTATATACTGGCTAAGTATTTTAAACATTGGAGTTCAAAAACAAATATGGTTCGCTTAAATATTTTGAACTATATTTCGTATTTACGCTACACGCAGAAGAACACATGAATATTAAAGTAAGTACGTACTACGATCCAGTGTTCTTTAGTGTACGATTTTCCCATGCGGTCGATATGGATTCTGTTGGAAAAAAGTTAAAAGAGTTAAAGTTTGAAGAATATTTGTCAAACTTCGAAAGTAAAAGTGTTTTGTTTTTAATATTACAAAAGTTTAATGTGTTGGTAAAATTATTAATTATACTCTATATGATTTACGATCAATTTAATGATATGGTGAATGTGATAAATGTTTATCTTATTTTGGTGAACCATTTAAAAAAGATAGTGTTGTAAGTTTAATGCAATTTACTTAGATACCTAATAAGTCATTCTGTTTGATTCATTCAGGTCAGAAAAGAACTCAACTTTAACCCTCTAAGCGTTTCACACGCTTTTTTCCGTACTGTCCGAGATATTCCGAAAGCGTTTGCGCCGTATAAACCCGTGTGGCTGTGAGCGCACCGAAAGCGTCAGAGCCGTGTTTTTTCGCCATCACAGGATGTATTCGAGATCGTTTGCGCCTGGTTTTTCTGCTATTCCTTCCCCCCTTTTAAAAGTTTTACATCTTGTTAGATAATTGGGGAGGGTTGCGGACACACAATGAACTTTGACAGGAAATTTTATGGCTCACAAGGGAACCTCACTCTTGCCCTTAGGGCTAGAGAGAGTTCCATTGAGACATTCGTTCAAGAGGGGAAGGGGAAGATTTCTTTTCAAGTGTGTTTGTCGGTCAGCTTGAGTTGGGATTTTATTGGGTTTATGAAAGAAATGCGTCCCTTGACCTAGCTTTCGAGATAAAATTTTTTATTTAAACCAATCCAAAAAACGCTTTAAAGTTCAATCACAAAATTAACTAGATTTTAATCCCATTTTTTAATTAATATTCATTTGGAATCTTAACAAATTTAGATAGAGTATTAAACCTACTTTTTTTATATTGTTGGACAAATTACTTTTTCTGTTTTCTTTGATTGCTAAAAATTCACCTTTTTTTATTTTTCCTCATATTAAAAAATATCAGATAGAGTTAAGTTTTTATGTTATTTCTATAAATCTCGAAAAACATCGCTAAATATATATCTATAAAATGTTTGTTTAAATACAGAGAATGTATGAAAACAATAAATACGTTCTATTGTTTCATTTGTGTTACTTTATTCACTACTTTCAGTTTTTAAAATAATATTTATTTCCTAATAACGTGTCATAAATTAAAAAAAAAAAAAATGTACGAGTCAAAATCAGAAACGCTTTAAGATTTTCAATTATTACAAATGAATAATTTTTAAGCTTCTGTATTTCTTTACTTTTAAAAATCTCTAATGCATGAATAAAAGTAATACCAAAAATTAAACTTTTTTTTAAATCTATTAGTTTTTTTTTTCATAATTTCAAAGCCAGGTATTCAGGACAGCTTACGCATGATACTCAGTTTTGTAATGTTAAGTTTTGAAATACATCCGAATTTTAAATAACTGAACTACATCTTCCCTCAAAGAAAAAAGAATGCGATTTCCCACTCCAACTCATATTTTTCAAACTTGATTTTTGAAAAATTAGTAATTAATAGCATCTGCACACATTTATATTTGTTCATACGTGTAAGTATCAACTGTACTTTTGCACAGATACTTTTGATTACTAATTATTTGAAGATTCAAATTTAAAAAATATTCATATGTGTAAAATCCCTTATAATTTATCTTCTGTTAAAGGATAATTGAAGTACATGTAATTAAAATCCGGACATTTTTCGTAATCTTAACATTATACAACTACGAATTTTACATAAGCTACCCTGAAAATCTGCTTTTCAAATTACATCAAAAAATATTTATGTATGGTACATATAAAGTTAAAAATTATTAATCACATAAATTTACAATTCTATGAAAATTTAAAATATAAAATTCAAAATTTAATAAATTTCATCGCCAGCATATTTTCATATATTCCGTAAGTTTTTTACAAATCAGTTAAAAACCGCACGTCGTTAGCAAAAAATATGCTGAACAATTTGATGAATATAAAATAAAAATTTTACTTGGAAGCAAAGCTGAGATACTAAAACTTCGGTATACAAAAATTATGAGCATATCTACAATAGTTTCTGAAATAATTATTTTAAAATTCAGTTAGAAATTTGTTCGTTATATTATGCGTAATATTAAATATACCGTCAACATAATAAAGTAATAGTTTGATGCATTCACAGATTATTAAAAATAGATATAAGTGACATTATTATCACAAATGTTAAAAAATTTATAATTTTAAATTCAATTGTAATTTTAAATTAAACTGTACACTGTTATATATACACAATATTGTGTTTCACAA
This sequence comes from Nephila pilipes, assembly GCA_019974015.1. NCBI lineage: Eukaryota > Metazoa > Arthropoda > Arachnida > Araneae > Nephilidae > Nephila > Nephila pilipes. The sequence continues at coordinate 118,437 of BMAW01020849.1, read as the reverse complement.
ACAATTTTTTCTCAAATAACAAATTGTTCTGAAAGTAGGCATTAAGGTACTTTAAAGACTTAGTACTTTTGTTTTGTTTAAGCATTTAATATAAAATATTTTTTTTTTCTTATGTGTCTCTGATATTTTTAACATTTGTAACAATTAAAATTATTGCTTATATACGATTCTTTGCATTTTTTTGTAAATTGAATGAACACTTTGATTACAATTTTGTTTATTTGAGAACATATGAACACTGATTTATTTTATTCATGAAATACAAGTTTGAATAAATTGACTCTTTTTGCGTTTGTTTTAAAATATGTATATTATATTGAAATTTAAACTACCCAAAATTATACCTGATTTGTTATAAACGAATTTTTGATCTAATAAACACATATAACTCTTTTTAGGTACAATTTGTAAAATGGACTAAAATTAATAGATGAATATTATTTTTACATATTGTGAATATTTTGCACTGAACTTAAACATATATTTTAGTCCCTTTAAGGTTGGAGAAGCAAATCGTAAGCAATTTTGCATTCATTTTGATATTGAATATAAAAAGCTCCTCGGCTATTCAGAAGTGAGGTGGTTTACTTTGAAACCAGCACACAAACAGAGCACAAATAGAGTGCATTTTGAAATTATATGATCCGCTTCGGTCAAGTTATTTAAATTTAAAAAATACCTTACATTTGGAAAAAAATATCACCTTTCAATAGATCAAATCATACGCTCTCTTTTCTCTACAGCCAGACATTATTTTTCTGTAAAACTACCAAAGAAATTAAACATCATAACATTTCAGCTACAGTTTATTTTATTCCGATATAGAACGAGATATGATGATAAATTCGTACCATTAATACTAAAGAATAAACTAACAATTATATATGGTTATATTCCTGGGATTAAGAATACATTTCTAAAATTTAAAATTGCTTACAAAATTTGTTATGAATTCTTTGAGGAAATGTCTGTCAACTTCACTGAACTAAAGTGTTTTAAGTGTACTGTTTTGAGAGACAAATTAAAAAGGGAAAAGTTTCTCTCACTGCCAAATTTGTAATAACTGATATGTAAGATGTAGTAATCGATGACAATTTTCTGTTAAAAGGTATAATACGAATATGTACTTAAAGTTTGAAAACACCAAAGAAACAGAAAGTTGAAAATTAAAATGTGGGATTGAAGATGGCTAGAAATATTTTGACATTTTGAAGAATATATACTCCATTAAAATTTTAAATTATTTATTGAATGTAAAATATATTACCTTTGCACAAAAGTGGATGTAGATGGGGTATTTCGCTTAGAGCAGAGGTATTCAACCTCTTGCACTTTGGGGAACCTTTTGAGCTTACCATTACCTTCAAGGAACCCCTTGATCAAACAGCAGAAAAAATAGGATATCAAAGCTCTTTATCCTAATCAAATTTACAAAATTATTATTGCATTTCTATTTTTTATTAGAAACGTCTTAGTAAGATTAATGAATGTTAAGGTAGCGAAAGTTTTTTTTTTCTTCCTAAAATATGGCCTATGCATAATAAACAAAAGCAATATTTTTTTAAATATAACAAATAATGAAAAAAAAAAAAGAATTTTAATGACTTGACCATGATTGTTTTTTATTGCAAAGTATTTTTACGTCTGTAAAAATTTCTGAAACCATCAACCTAATGTCTTCTTCAGCATCCGACCTATTTCTGTATTTTGTTTTTGTCGCAGTGTACAAAGAGAAAGATTTTTCGCATATATAGGTTGAAACATATGATATTAGATGTTTCACAACTCTTACGGCAATTTCATGATATTATTTTCTATTGTCAATCAAAAAATACATTATAACACTTAACTAACTTTTAATTTCAATTGAGTATACATCAATGTGATATATCAATCAAACTGATATACACTCAATTTTTTCTTTTGTTGGGAGTTCGGAGGTTTTCTTCTTTTATTGGGTTTAGTTTAGTGTTTTCTTATTAACGTCGCACTGGAAGCAACACGAGGTCTATTGGCAATGGACCTCGTAATTTTGAACTTCGGTCAAGTGCAGAGGACGACACTTGAGCTGGCACCCACTCTCCTAACTTCCACACCACACCAACTTCTTTTATTGGGAGTTCAGTGAATTAAAAGTCTTAAAAAGATTTTGGATCCAAGATAATTTTTTATTTTGAACAGGATTCAAAAAATGTTTTTTGCAGATCTGATATATGTTTGACCAAACTAATTTTTACATTTTTATGAGGATCAGCGTTACCGTCCACTAAAATATTATGCAAATTACTAAAGCATTTAATATTATCTTTCAAAATAAATTCTGTTCAAAATTTCAATTTTAAAACAGTGGCGCCAATTTTACTTCATACCTTGAAAATAATGAATAAGTGTGCATTCTTCACCTGATCCAAAAAACGCCTAAATATGTGACCTAATGCGTCTCGATTACTGTATTTGAAACACGTGATTTTACGAAATTTAAGATTTTATTTTATCCTTAAAATATTTATTGATATTTATTTTTACAAGCAAACTGCTTCTGAGAATTCAATCTTCTATAAAAATTAAACTTTTATGACAATTCTGGCGCTTTGATTAAGCAAATAGTGCTTGATAGCAAATACTAATCATTAATTTTTTTCAAAACATGCAAACAATTTTGTATTTTCTTGGTCTGGTATTCAATAATGAATATAGGGTGCTTTTTCTAGGTTAAAATCGTAATATTAAAATTAAAAAAAAGTTTTTAAAAATTACAGAAAAAAGAATTTTTCTATTGTTTGAAGCAAACAAATATTTTTCAACTATGAACCCACCAATTTTTATCAAGCTATATTTTTTTATTCTTCATTTGTTGGAACGCTTTTATTGAAACTCAATAGATCGGACGAACATCTTCCAAGTTCTGATCTGTGAATAATCTGAGCCCCATTCCTGCTTGCTTGTAGCCTGCCGTACAAGATTTCCCCTAGGCAACGAAATCGCTTATCTAAGCGTCGGATCTAAGCAATTAAAATGCCCAACCCAAGGGGTTGTGTGGACCACCCGCGTCATAAAAGGGGGGAGGAACAGGAGGCTCTTGCATTTTTGAAGAATTTGTGAATGGAAAGGGAAAACTTTTCGGGACCTTTAGCTGTGCCTAAGTAGATCGCTTTCGATATAGCTTTACACAAAAAAGTAAAACGCTCGGAGGGTTGCAACATGCGCAAACACTAAAAACACTAAAACATTATGGCAGCGGCTGGTACAGTAGAACATAATATAGAACATAACAAAATTGAAAAAGTTTATATATACCATGATGCATATCTAACTGCTAAAATCATTTACTTTAAAATTCTGCTTTTAAACGTGGCTAACCTATAACCGTAATTTCTACATGAAATATATTTTTGCCTCTAAAGCACTTTTTTATAGACAAATATTAAAGGTAGTGTTTTTCAATTCGGAATAATTTTATTTTTATTTTCGATCTTAAAAGGGCTTGCATGTCTAGAAACAGGCAAGTTTACAAAATAAATATTTATGTGGGCAATTAATCTTTCTAAGAGAGTAATTTCATATAAATTTTAAAATACATTTTTAGATCAGAATTTACTGAAAAGAAATTACAAAATGATCAAAATCAATTTGTGAAATGAAACACGATAATCATTTTCAATACTTTTTATTCTACATTCCAAAAATTTTCTATATTATGAGACATTATGTATAAAAATTAAATGTACTTACAAACTAATGCATAATGGATATTTTGTCGTAATTATGAACTAATCCACATTGTTTAAATTAGATTTACATAATTGTATATTACGTAATGCAGAAAAAAAAACTATGCTTTCATATGACAATACTGCTTTGCTTTAATTGAAAACACTTGTAATATTTCTAAAAAAAATCTTGTTAAATTGATATTTTTTACAATCATTAGGAGACAAGTTCTGTCTAAATAAATTTTAATTCACTAACATATTGTTCTTCTGTTTTATAATACACATTTAATGATAGCATAGTGTTTTGTTGGAAAGTAGATGTATGGATGAAAAATTAAGTGAAATTTGCTGACATACAGGGTGAGGCACCACATATTTAAAAAAAACAATGGAGTTAATAATAATAAAATAAGTAATTCTTTTTTCTATTATAGATTGTGCATTTTTTTCGAGTAGACAGAGATTTAGTCTTGTTTGTATTACAGCTATATCAGCTGGAAAAATATATTTATTAAGATAAATCTTTTTTTTTAAACAGATGAAGGCATTGATGAAAGCAATTTCATTTTATTAGATAATGAAACGTTAAAGTCTCAAATTCATAAAGGTGGTTCTCGATTGAAATTTAAAAAAATACCTCTATTCTTTCATTCAATCTACAAATATTTCTTCTGAACCTTTCTCTGATTCTACTGCCCTCTTTGTAATAGTGATGTAACTTTTTCTAACCCTACTGCTGTTCCTACTGCATCTGTTGAATTCTTACTATTCTTTTCTATTCTGTCTATAATATTTCCGATTCTGATGTTTTTAGTGTTAATACTAATAGCTCCAATAACTGAGGTAACATTGTACAAAATCTATCTTTAAATGATTCTGAATCATTTTTCTCTTCTGCTTCTATTCCACTATCCACTCCTTTATCGACATCTGGCTAAAAAAAATTACTATTAGGGAGATAATCAAATTAAAGCTCCCCGAAATTTTTGCTAAGTTAGAAGAGGGTGATCCATCCAACATCAATATTCTACAAAAATATCGTATTAATCGACTGTTGGTAAAAACATACATAAAAAATATATCTGTAGGCCTACAACCAAAAGTAAATTTGACTTAGAAAAAGACAGTGTAAATACATTTCCAGTTTTGAAAGGATCATACGGCGAAGGCTTTGTAAGTAATTTTTTATGAAGTTATTATATTTCCTTAATAAAGTATTTTCATGTTTCGGTGGTGAGGAGTGAAAGATATTGGTTGGCAGTTACAAGCAGAACGGGATTCATTGATATCTATGTCTTTGACTGACTGGTCAAGTTTTCTGTGTTTTGTTACATTCAAAATGTTTTTCTTTTTAACTACTGCAGTTAAAATTTTACAATTTAAAATTGTTTGCATTTAGTCTTTTGTCAATTTTGTCATTAAAAACGCACTCTTTTTAGTTATTAATATCATTCACTGCTTCGCTACATTTAAATATGTTTTATTTGGCTACTTTTCAGACAACTTGCATGTATTTTGTGTTGCTGTTAAGCATATAACCTGATATCTATAAGTAAAAGTTCAATTCTCAGTTCCGTAATTAACACATGGTAAATTCTGTGCTAGTTTTGTACTAAAATTTCTGAAGTTAGTACTATCTAGGGTATTCAGTAGACACATGATTCTTCAGAATTACTTGTAATCTTCAATGATAGTTCATAAAATCTGTTTAAGCATTGTGCTTGAAATTAACTCAATTTTGCTTCAAACAAAAGAATTTAGGTAATATGTAAATAAGCATTTTTTTAACGCTAGAGACTCTGTTTTGTGTAGTATCCAAGATGGAATTTATTACTATTCTAATCGAACTTTTGCAGCAATGGATACAATGACCCTTGAGCCTTTTTGTAGATGATGTTGAATTAGTTAATCCGTTGGGTTCACATACTGGTATGCATAAGTTAGAATTTGTCTATTTTATAATTAATTATTTACCCGTGTCCGTGCAGTCATTTTTAGGCTCTGTTTTCTCAGCAAATGTTCATTATTCCCTAGATGTTGAAAAATACAGGTATAAGGCAATTTTTGAACCACTTATTCAAGGTTTGAAACAACTTTTAGACCAAGGTATTCAATTTCAAGGAATTGCATATAAAATTGCACTTTGTCAAATATTAGGTGATCATTTAGTGTTAAATAAGTTGTTTGGATTTGTAAAATATTTTACTATCATTTTTTTGTGTAGGTTTTGCTTTGTTCATAAAAATGTAATGCAGAAAATGATCAAGGAGGATAACAGTTTATTGCACCATAAAGCTGGACATGATGTATATGTTAGGAATGTTATCGATGAAAATATAACAGCTGCAATTTGTGGTTTTAAAAGCGACAACCCTTTTAATGAATTAGGCTATCGGCACGTAACTGATAATTTTGTTGTTAACATTATGCATGACTTGTTAGATGGTTGGTATGCAAGTGAAACTTATTTAATCTTACCTCAATATATTTTTAAATATAAGTTTTTAACATTGTTCGTTTTAAACGATCGAGTTTCAAATTTTAACTATGGTAAATGCAATTTCCGTTGCAAACCTGTTCCAATAAAACGAGAGGAACTGTCAATTCTTGATAGTTCTAATGGTGAAAGTGCATCTTAACTGTGGGTAATGATGAGGATCTTGCCACTTTTTTAGGAGAAAAAATACCATTTCGATAATGATTTTTGGGACATATCTTTTAATGCTGACGATCATTCATACCCCGATAGCTCCAGTAATCTCTTTGCCAGAAACTGATGCATTGGCAGAAAACGTTGCTGACCATCATAAACTTTTTCTGATGCTGATCTCTTACAGGCATCTCACTACAAAGATGCATTTTGCGCTACACTATCCCAGGATTATGCAGTAACTTCTGCACCATGACTATATATATATATTTGGTATTGAAGTATGCGATACGAATGCAAATACTATCCCTCTAAAAATGTGAGTGACCAAGTGAGAGTGTTTTACATATTTCTATAACTGTAGCATTTTGCTAGCAATTAAAATTGGAACCTGTGTTTTGTAAAAAAATCTTTAAAATTCCTTGTATAACAAATGTTTTGGGATCTAAGTGCATCCAAGTTTGTAATTCAAAGTAGCAAGAAATGTAATGTAGAATAGATGGTTTAACAGGCCAAGCAGAAATTCTTACATGTAATAGTTTGTACTATAATGGTATAGTATATTCTAAAAATATGGCTGTATTAATTGGTTGTGTAGATGATTTGCCTCTCTTTGGAAAAATTAAAGAATAATTTCTACATGATGATGTTTAACATATTATTTATTTGAAATAGCACTGTTTGAACAGCATTTTTACTCGTATTTAATAACTTCACGATATGTTGTTGATTTGAAAGAAGTAAAAAATCTGTTAAATTATGTACCTTTACATATTAGAGCCTGCTATATTTTAAATACCTCATTGTACACTACATTAAAATATAAGCTATGTTGTACAAATGGGGATGGAGTCGGATTGGATAGTAGTGTTTATAAGTGATTCTTAAAACGACAGATCATCATCTGTATGAGTTAATAATTATACTTTTTTTTTAATATTCTTGTTTCAAAATTATGAATGCTTTATTTTTTAAATGTCTGATATATTTGTGTATGATATTCAGGATAAATATCTTAAAAATATGATTTGGTTTGTTTTATTTTTTCTGATTACAGTGAATCATTAATTGTAGGTATTAGCTTTGTAATAATGTTAATTAAAAAGGAAATATATGTTAGATAAAAAAGGGCATTGAAAAAAATGCTGTACACTATATTTTTACTATGGAAAATTTAATATTCATCAAAATGTTTCCAAGATATTTGCAATAACTTATTATTAAAAGGCTCAACTTTAAATAAAACTTAATTATCTGCATATATAGGATTTTAATAAAACTATATATTGCTTCTAGAGACATAAATATAATTTTTAATGAACCGAATTACTTCTGGAACTATTAGCTTAAATTTCTTTCACAATAGTTTTGAAAAGAATTTAATTCTTGAATCAAATCTATTTTCGTTATTTTTAAAGATTTACTAAACAGTCGTATTGATTTAAATTTGGGTACAAGTTCAAAATACAGTCTATGATCAAATAAATGTTGTATTTTTGTTTCTAAAATTAACAGTTTTGTTCCACATAGTAAATGATAAAATTTTGATTCGAAGTTTTGTGGTAAAAACTTCATAAGAAATATGTTAAATAATATGTAAGATGAAAGAAAATGAAACTTGCAACTAAAAGAGCGCTTATTTAAACCCGAGAAAATTTAAGTTTATGCATATCTTTTTGTTTAAAATTCATATTCGGTACAACAACAGTATCGAAAATGAATACAATACATACTCACTTTATTGTTCATTCTCCTATTTGATGTAGTAACAGCTTCAAAAATGAATGCAAAACATACTCACTTTATTTCATATTTGATACAGTAACAGATTCAAAAATGAATACATGATATTCTCATTTTTCTATTTCACACCCATATTTGATACACAAATATTTTGAAAAACGAGTATGTGAAGTTTCCATTTTGAACACGTACTTGTTACAAAAAACGAGCACGTGTGAGTCTTAAATTTGAATAGGTCGGGATCGGAGCCATTTTGTGTATCTGAAGTATTCAAAAATGAGTACTATGTTCTCAATTTTGAATACCTGTTTCTCGTAGTGTGGGAGAATCATGATATATGTAAATCAGCCTTTCTATGTAATAAGAAATGAATTGAATGTGAATGAAAAAATATAGGATTGGAGGATATCGTGGAAACTCTATAGAGATTAGAGCAACAGTAAGAAGGAAACCAGAGCACATCTACCTGACTCGGATCCCGGTATTAGAAGTCTGCTTGAAATGGATCTAATTAATAAAACTTTACTGTTTAGAGCTTGCAAGATAAGTAGATATCTTTAATATAATATTTAGTTGAGAAGAGTTAAGGCAACCGTTCCACAAATTTTAAAATTTGTATCGATAAATGACTATTCCAAGCTTGAATAAACTGGTTACAGATTTTGGTTGATCACTGTTGAGTAAAATGTCACTTATTCTCAATGATGAAAATTCATCACAACTTTCAAATAAAAAATTATTTCTTCTAAAAGTATTTTTCTTCTAAGAAATTCGTGTATTTTCACATATTACGAAAAAAATGTATGTGTCATTTTTTTACGATTTACTATTTTTACTTTCAAAGTTTCTTTTCTCGATGTCTGAAATTAAATGTTATCGATTATACTGTTATAACAGAGTTAGCACTAATGAATGACTGGATTCAAAAATAATTTATGTTTTCGAAATTATAATGCAATAAGTGATACACGAAATTAAAGAAAAATATACCAAGGTTTTTTTCCCACTGTTGATCAATAGACGACTGCACATCTATGGAATTCTTTGATTGAAATCTAAAAATGGCGACAATGACAGAGAAAAGTTTTTGCGTATTAGAATATGCACGCGCTTTTTTTAGATATTTCTATGAAGCATGCATTTAGAAATCGCTACGAGAAAAAAGCACCAAATCGCAAAAACTTTCTACAAAGGTATCGATAATTTAAAGATAATGGTTGCTTGTGCAGAAAGAAAAACAACGGCCTTCGTGTGTGTTTCGGAAGAGACGGTGAGACAGAGTTTTGTTGGAAGTCCACTGATGTCTACGACAGCTGCCGCCAAACACATTGTTTATGCACTACCGATGCCGAAAACACTGCAAGATCTTAAAGAATACATTTGTGCAATGTTAGAAACCATTGACAGAGTGATACAAATACAAAATGTATCGAAAGAATTTGATTATAGAACATAGTTTGTTGCGTAACAAAAGGATCACATATCAAATTTAGATATCAACTTGAGATATTTTTCTATAATTTTGGGTGTCACATATTATAAAATATGTATAATAGTTCCGAAAATATAAATATTTTAAATCCGGTCACTCATTTGTGCTAACTTTGGACATTAGTCTTAAATCAATCCAGCTGATTAATTTCTCATCAAATACACAAGCAATCACTTTACAAATAAAGCTATCAATTTCAGTTATATCTCTTAATTCAACTGTACATTTACAATGCTATGCTAGTATGGATCGAAATTTAAGTCTATTAATGGTTTCTGTAATTCTATCAAATGTTCTGTTTTTGTATCTTAGTTTTAACACTTGAATACTATCTAAATATTATGGTATTTAAATCAGTAATCTTGTCATAAATCAGTAAAATAATCAGTAATCTTGTCATAAATCAGTAAAATAATCAGTAATAAACATTTAATAATATTATAAATTAAAATAGTTTATTGAAATTTAAATACTTTCTTAAATGAAATTATTATTGTAAATCAGAAACTTTAAGATTTGTAGTAGTAAATGAAACACATTCCATTAAAAAACATATTTCATTGAAATGTCTGTATAAAAATGCACTGTGATTTATTTTAGGTATTGGATGATAATTTATTTTTGTAGGCATTGCTAGCAAAGTTTGAGATCATAGTTTTTTTAGCAATGGTGTGTTCAAAAAGAATCAGTATTTGACTGAGAAACAGTCTTTCTTTCTTACTTGCTTGTGAATATTTTACTACATT
>BMAW01020849.1:7755-98093 GCA_019974015.1 Nephila pilipes | reverse complement strand
ATATATATATATATATATATATATATATATATATATATATATATATAAATTTGTCTGAACATTTTCACATTCAATCTCCAGTAAAGAAAAATTTAAGAGTAGAAAGCTATTATATCTAACCTTGAACCGCTGAAAGAGAGTTCCGTCAATTCATCATTTTATGCTGATCTGTTTTTCCTCTCCTTAAAACATTAAACAAGAATTCTTAATGATTGAATAGCTCAAGTACTCGTAATTTTTTTTTTTTCTGTTTATGAAAACATTGTATGTTAATACTTTTTTTTTTGTTTTGCTGATGCAGGTACCTTTCTATCTTGTCAATGCTAGGAATATACGATCTTCTTAATTCATTTGTATATCTCTCATTAATCCTTAAGTATATAACATTTGTTCGCAGCAGTCAGTATATGAGTATTCTTTTTCGATTTAGAATATATTTCGAATTTTTTTTAAAAGAAATTGTACGTGAAAATTGTTTGTTTTATATATTAAAAATATATATTATTTATTAACATATCGAAAATTGAAAAGTATCTATTTTATTTTCTATTGAATGATTACATTTTTAATTGAATGTTGAAAATCTTATAAGTACTCTAAATATTGCATATTGTTTTTAAGTTTGTATGTATATTTTGGTTGAGAACGTAAGTTATTGCGAATTTTGCATAAAAATTTATTTTAACTTTCGCACAATCATTTATGCAAACCCAGCTAAACAATTTCATTCATCTGAATTAAAAAAAACTTTTGGATCAATTTTTTTTCAGAATAGCCAATTGTTATAAAATATTTCAAACTTTAATCGCGCAAAATGTCTTATTTATAGACAGGTAAGAAAGAGGACTTGCTTAACCTAGCAGCAGAATTAAGTTTAGAAGCAACAGCTGAAATAAGTGAATATTGAAAAAATTAATTATAAATAGCACAGGGTATGACAAGAAAGACATCAAATTGTTGTATGATAATTCATTGAAGAAAGGAAAGAAAAAGAAGAGGGAAAAGAAGAACTAGTAGAGAAGAGGAGACAAAAAGAACTGGTAGAGAAGAGGAGACGAAAAGAACTGGCAGAGAAGAGGAGACGAGAAGAACTGGTAGAGAAAAGGAGACGAGATGAGGTAGAATTGGAGAAGTTAAGAATCGAGGCCCAGATTTGAGTCAAGGGACATTGGAGGTAAATGCTCGAACACAGAGTAATGAACTGAATAAGTTACTACATAAATTTGATATGAATGAAGATATCAGTCTGTATTTGATATTATTAGAGCGCCAAGCTAATATGATGTCCGTCCAAAAGAATTTTGGGTTACACATCTGTTGGGTCTACTCCCACAAGAAATAATGCAACTAACTGCTCGAGTGCCTGAAGAAATGGCAAAAGATTATGATCATGTGAAGATACTGCTACTCAAAATATTCAAATTAACTCCAGAGAATTTTAGGCAGTTATTTGGCACTCACCAGAAAAGTGCTGAAAATAAATGGCGAGATTTCTTCCAAGAAATTCAAATATTCTTTAATGGAGGGATTAAGGAACTTAACGTCAAAACCTTTGACCAGTTGCGAGATCTGATAATAGCAGATCAAAAGAAGAAAAGAGCTCCCTGTCGAATTTAAAGAGTATCATTTAGACGAATGGCCAAGTATCTACTCGCCAGAGAAGCTAGCCGAGAAATTCGAGGAATTTGAAGATGTCCGGAGGACATTGAAGCCAAAACCATGCTTCTCACCCTCTTTTCGAAAGCAAGATGTCAGATTACCGAATAAGTTCGTTAATTCCGGAAGATGTGAAAATCGCCACAGAACTGAAAATTTCAAACCTGAAAGAAAATACTATGAGACTCATCCGCGTAAAGATTTTGAAAAATGAATGCCTAGAAAATGTTTCAATTGTCTTTTTCCTAACCATTTAAGCTACAATTGTCCTGAAATAAATAAAGAGTCGGAAGCTGAGAGACCATCGAACTCTGAAATACAAACCTAATTTGTTGTCCTGCAGAAAGGGCTACATCTGAGATGTAGCCCTTCTGCAGGACAACAAAATAGGTGACCTTTTTACCCTTGGTGACAAAACCATTTCCGCTCTGATAGATTATGGTAGTTCGGTTAGTCTCATCTGGGTAGACGTAAGTACGAAGATTGTCGACGAACAAAAGTTTTCTAAGAAATGTAATATTCTATCCGGAATATGTACATAGCAAGTGTTGCCTAAAGGTTCTTTTGAACATGATCTCGTCATAAATGAAGCTTTTTATTCCTTAGGAGGGTATGTTGTGCTGACTAAACATCTAAACTTCAAAGCTATCATAGGCACAGACATTTTGGAACAAGCTCCTGTAACGTTTACTGAAGCTGGTGTCGAGTTCCACAAATATGAAAGGAAAAAATTATAAAAACCAAAAAGAAAGCATTCGCCCTGAAGCAAAAGGAAATATTCAAGAAATTAAGTCTGAGAACTAAAGAACATATAATAAGAAGAGGAAAAAAGGCTCCCCAGTACCAGATTGATGATTTAGTAGCGGTCCTACGTACACAATTTGGTGTAAGCCTCAAACTCAGACTTAAATTTTTCAGACCATATCGAGTTGCTTGAATTCCTCTAGATTGAGAAAAAAAATAGGAGTATTTTTCTTTTTCAAACTTTGGATAACGAGACACTTTTGATCGGTAAACGAAAAATGAATTCTATGGAATACCAATAAAATGGTTTCTTGGTTAACTGCTGCCTTTGTTTTTTGGTTAACTTTGCCATCAAAAGGCTTTCAAGTGATTTAAATTATCCTTATATCAGTAAACAATCAATGTGGAATATTATTTGAGATAGGATCCGAAAATAATTAATCGATTACCGTTATACTTAAGGAAAATATCGAAGATTTTGGTTAAACCTAGGTATCACTGTACTTTACATCTTTATTCTACATAATTAAGTTTATTGAATTGGTATTTAAATGTATTTCAAGAAACAAAAAGATTAGAAAGGTTTCTCTTTGTTTACTTTTTAACTTTATTTTAACATTTTCAAAAGTTTGTTTTAGAGATTCGACTGTAGATTGTTCAATTCTTTACTTACATTTTATGACTGCAAACATTTGAAATTCATTGCATTTTTAGTAGCTGAAACGAATATCTAGTTGTGAGGGCATGAAAAGCAACTTCAACTGCTTCAACATGATATTTAATTAAAATTTGTAGTGAAATTAAATGTGAAAGAGTTTGTGCTGTACATGTCTTAAGTTTAAATGTGAAATAAAACTAATGATTTACATCATAAAGCATATCAGTGAAATTATCAATTATAATAAAAATGTTAATATTTTTAAGTATTGAATTTTTTCTCTAAAAGTTTTATCAAACCCATATTTTATTATCAATTTCTGTTTTATTTTTAATATTTTTAAAAATAACAAATTTAGAAAAAATTGCTTAAAAGTAACATCAAATTAAGTGAATGTTTTCACTTACACATCATGCATTCAGTAAGTTCATTTTATATTTTATAACAATAATGCAATCAATAATGAAAAAAAGTCAAGGTTCATTTAGTTACATGAGCTCCTTATTAACTGTTCTCAATGAGTAATGCATAAGTGAAAAATGTTCCAAAAGCAGACAACAGTAAACTTTTCTGAAAAGAAACCATACCACAAGCCGACAGATATATTTCGTCGTTCTCTTCCATTCTACAAAGAAGTCGAAATTCTTTCTCACTTCTTAAATCATTCTCCTCGTATTTATTGATTAATAGCCGAACAGTTGTTCTAATATCCATCATGTATTGTGGAATCTTTGTACTGCAGATCGTCAATGAACAAACAACAAGAACGCCAGTAATAGCGCTGATATATATCTCTGGCAAGTAAAAAGATGGAATATCATCTTGTAAATAAAACACCAAAGCAGAATACAAATCAACGAAACTGATTAACATCATTATAAACAATGGCACTGATAATGTTTCAGTTAAGACGCGTAGTTTTTCTTCTATTCTGTAATAATCATCAATAATTTCGAGACCTTTCGATGACATGACTGAGAAATTTACCCTTTTTAAGGTATTGTTGCATCGTTGAAGGAGAAGTCCGTAATGATGTATTAGAACACTCGCAGAAAAGGCAAAAAGAAAAGGACATTCAACACATATCTTATAATAGGTATATCCACCAACAAAAAGGATGATATTATTATATTCATTTAAAATGTCGTAACCGAATTTCCAAAAATCGCCCATATGTGGTATTCCAACCACTCTGTAAGTAAAATAACCTGCCAAAAGTACTGATAATATACAGAGGGCTTGAAGAATGAAATTCATTAAGAGCACATGATTTCTACCGTAGAATTTTCTTGGTGGATAAGAGTGTGACTGCAAAAAAATTAATAAGTCTTTAAGATTTTTGCGGCGTGCCAGCATCAAATACCATAACATAGTATCAGCTACTATAAGGAAAATGTAAGCTATTACCTGTTTTAAGGGCGAGGAATAAAGGAATGATAGAACACAAACGAAGAAAAAGTATATCGATAAAATGAAATAAGTTATTGTTAAATAATAGCCGGAACTTTTTATATATTTTTTAAAAACAGTTTTATTTCCCTTAAAGTACAATTGTAGAAAAATCCACACAGGAACGTTCACTGAAAAAACTTCCAAATAGTTTTTTCGAAGCTTTATTATTTTTGTTGGATATAAGTGTTTCATATCAAGCATTTTTGGCTTAGACTTAATTGTAAATATTTTTCATATCAAGATCGTAAAGAGCGAATAATATTAAAACTTTTACTTATTCGTTCATTTTTTTTTAATAAATTTATTCTTAAGCTTTGAAAATGAAATTCCTTTTATTTTCTTTAAAAGGTAGTAATTTCTTGAAAATTTTATTCTTTCAGAGTTTCTTTTCGAACAAATCGTGTGAATTTTTCAAATAACTGCAGGACGAGCCTAAAAGAAAAATAACACAAAAAATTAGATTTTCTAAGTAAATATTTCTTTTACTCTCTCATTCTTTTATTTATATCTTCGGATTGTATGTATTTGATTTGCTAACACCAACTTTTTGTTAAAATCAATTTTCAGTAATTATTGCCAAGGCAGTTTATAGCTAATATTTGAAAGCATATGAATTAAAAAAAAAACACGAAATAATTAAGAATTAGAATTGAAAATTTCTTTAATTTAAAGTATGAATTAAGGATTTGCTTCAATCTTGAACATTGATTCCATATAGCTTTATTAAGTGACTGAAAAATAGTCAGAATGGAATAATTTTTTTTACTAATTACAGATAATTGTGTATAGTATTTCTTACAATATTATTAAAGGAAGGCGTTGCTTTTTCCTGGTTTAAAAACCGTTTAAGTGAATCTTGATGCGAAGAAACACTATTCATACTTATTTTAATATAATCTTATACTAACAAACGCATTATTTCATGCATTTGACTAAAAACTGCAATAACAGTTTGGTTTTATTGCTAAAATCACCATAACTCTTGTCAGAGGCGATTCATAACTTAAGAATACTTGCATTGAAACATGCACACACCACAAACACACATGTATGTATGTATATATATATATATATATATATATATACAAACACAAATAGAGTATATTTCACAAACCTAAAATACTCTAAGAATATCCAAAGCTAAAGCTAAACAATTATGAGAAAAAACTAGGTATTCAATGAAATATCCAAAAATCAAATTAATATTTATGCAAATCAAATAAAATTTAATTAAATAGTCAGACAATCTAAACATTTAAAACTCTAAAATCCAAAAGTTCAAAACAAACTATTAAAGAACCAAACAATTTAAAACACAGCAAAATGTTAAAAAAAAGCAAACTTTAGAAAAATAGAAGTAATATAATTTATTCTGTGTGTTCCATACTTTATAATAAAATAATGTGTGTTAATATCGATAATTACTGATAATACCGTCACACTTCAGTGAGTTACTTTATAAAAAGATGGTACCTAACAAATATCAGAAATTCTACCATAGAAAAATGTAGTCTTTTAGATTTGATTATTGAAGTAAATTTCTATTTGATTTGTATAAATATTAATTTGCTCTTTGGTTATTTCAGTAAATGTTTAGTTTTTTACTTAATTGTTTTACTTTAAGTTTGGATATTGGAGTGTTTTAGTTTTGTGAACTGTACTATTTGAGTTTTGTTTATATAAAAATACATTATAATGGCAGCATTCGCACCTTTATTGTGTTAGTTAGACTCTGGTAAAATTTGAAGGAAATATTTTTCTTGTAATAAAAAGAATATGGTGAGAAAACCTTTAAACCCTTTTATTATTACATTATCCACTTTTATGGGATTAACGTTGTGCTTTTTAATAAGAATATCCTTCAAATTTTTAAGCAAATTAAGAAAAAGTATGGAAGAAGGGGAAAATAAGAAAAAAGATTACTGAATTAAGTAGTTTTTTCAAAGTATTAAATACTTTCTTTTTGTTTTTAAGAAAATTGAAATCTGCATTTTAAGAGATTTTCTTTATAATAAAAATAAATTAAAAAGTTTTTGCCTCTCTATATAATTCAATATTTACAAACTACGTGATAATTAAGTATAATATCATATTATATAAAAGAGATCAACAAAAAATTAAATTTCACACAGTTAAATACAGGAATACATTTATGATGAGATTTGTTTATTAGTATATTTAATAAGCAAAAAAAAAAAAAAAACTTCTTCGATTTTGAAATATTAATATTAATAAGCATATAAATTTAGAGTCTTCTTTTTAACCATAACAATTCTAAAGAATTTTGTAATTGTAAAGATTATGTATAATTTTAAAATGAAGAACATTAGCTTTTTATTACTTGTAATTTAAAATTTGTTCAAGATAAAAAAAAAAAATTAAGAGACTACCATGCTACGCTGTTGTTTATTTACTGTGAAGCTACATTCGGGCTAATTGGCGACGGACCTCCTAATTTTGAGCCTTGGTCAAGTGACAAAGATGACACTGAACTGGCACCTCCCTCTCCAAACTTTCATACAACTCCAAAAGAAAGGCCTTGGGACCTCGATTAGATTTAATGTGCATCAGCCTGGCTACACGGCGGGTCTTTAATGGCATAAGGGCTCGAACCCATCTACTCGACCATGTGTACTAGACTATTGTGGTCACAAATAATTAAGAGACCTTATGAATAAGAGTATAACGTTCATTCTGCATCTTTTAATAACATTTATATATATTAAGAAACTAATCAAAAAACATTTTGAATTAGTCTCTAATCTATGTACTAAATACAGTTTGCCAATATAAGCATTTAGTAAATATAAGTATTGTATCATTTAAGATATAAACAATTGATTTTAAGACAAATGAGAAAACATTTATTAAAACGGTTTAAAATTTTTTTTATTAAAAACCCTTTCAAAATAATTTTATTAATGGGTACATTGATAAAGTCTCTATCAATTATGCTACTATTTGTAAACGATTCTGTATAAGTATAAGTAATATAAACAACCTTTTAATAATAATCATTTTATTGAAATTAGTAATAGTGATAAGAAAAATTTCTAATACAAATATAATTTTTATAAGGAAATAAAGGAATCAAATTAATAATATAAAATTTACTCATATATTTTTAACTCCTAAATAGTACAAAAGATAACTATAAAATTTCGAGTTATAATTAATAGTTTTGTCACTTATATAACAGCTATTGGAAATATTGCAAGTGTTATTACACAATCGTATTGATAAATTTGATAAGACTGATATTGTTAAAAATATAAAGTAATAAATATGTAAAAAATAAAGAATTATTTTTCCTTTATCTACAGTTATTACTTTGAAGATCTATATAATTTGATAGTAATAGCCTTAAGAACTCGTAAAAGTTCTTAAGGCTATTTTGAAGAATTTTAATTTTGTACATCAATATCTTTTGAAAAATTAATCTCTTTAGTTATTTAGTTCTAAAAAATTATATTATATTTAATAATTAAAAATATAAGCAAATAAAAAGTATACTTCAGGTTGGTCGAGCAAATAAAAGTCTAGCTAATATATATATTTAAATGACTACAAACAATATATAATTTTGTTTGTATATAAGTTATATAGATTTCAATAAATTCATATTGTTTAGCTTTATAGATAACCTTATATATTTTCAAGATAATTATAGTTCAAATGTTAAACCTAATTTACCTTTTTATCTTTCATATTCAAATTTAATACCAACTAATAATAATATTCTTGAAACTGAGTACATATACATTTTTCATCAAGTATTGTATATGATGAAGTTTGTAGTAATATTTACGATAAATAGATAATAATTTTTTCTGGTAAATAAGGTACCTTTTTGGAATAGCAATGTCAGTATTTCAACTTTTAGAAATATTTTGTTGAATTACTCTCTACGAAATAAAAAAATTAATTGCTAGCTCATTGACGATTCATGATATTTAATTACGTTTTTCACAAAATTTGTATTTTGGCTTTTTTTCCTTTTAATTTTCTGAAAAAAATTTAAATAATATTGGTATAAAATAGAATAAAATACTTAGCTAATGAATTTTGAAATAATTTTAAAAATATTTATCATTATTTAGCATTTTTTTTTGTATTGAGTTCAATTACTTTTGCATAATTTTTAATTCTAACTTTTGAATATACAGAGCATTAATGGTTAATAATTTTCTTTCTATTAATTTGAAATGTCTCTGACTTCAAACTGTCTGAATGTGATTGACTTCTTATCAATAATTTACATAAAATACTTCCTTATGTTTGCGTTTTTATTACTTTATTTCCATTTTTCTATCTATTGTGGTCTTAAAACGACTTTAATTTACTTTTTCTTAAGTTTTTAATGTTCATGTTTGTAGAAATTTTCTTCATCGCCTCTAACGTTTCTTAAGATTTTTAAATATTTTGATTTTTATAATTTTGAATTATTTTGATCACAGTAATGATTTTTCTATTATATTTTAATTTGATTTTATTCTACTATTTGTATCTTTGTTCTGTTAATTTTACTTCGTGGTTTTTTTCATAATAGCTTATTATATTTTTACTAAACATTATCAATAATTTTATATTTTGGATATACTGGTTTGTTATAAAGCTCCCCTATTTAAACTACATAGTGTCCGTTATGGTGGATGGATGTCGAGGAAATTTGGTATATATGTTATATGTATCACGGGAAAAAGAAATACCTAATGAAATATTTCAAATTCTGACCGATAGATGGCGGTTTTTATGTACGAGAAAGTATGGAATGCAAGAGAGGATTAAATGGCCAGTAGTCACTAACGTAAATTCATTTTTCACTTTGCCATTAGAGATGAAAGAACAATTATTATTGGTACCAGAAAAGTAGTAATTTGTCAATTGCATTGCGAGAACATAAATTCTTGAAAGGCTTACGATAAGGGCCTATATCGAGGTAGGATTTGTAAAAGATTATTATTAAATTAGAAGAGACTGAAGAGTTGGGTGTGTGGCAAGGAAGATGACGGAAACGGCTTTCAAATGAAACTGTGGAAGAAGTAGTGAAATTATGAAGTTTCTATATCTTTATCAATGACTTTTATTTTCCCCCTTTGATCTACAGTACAAAAGAAACTTATATCCGTTGTGATGTGGTATCAATACAAAATTTACGTTTTGTATGAGGTGAATCTTGCAGATTTGGCAAACGCATTGAATTTGTTAAAACTGTTTAGACAAAAATAGTAGCTAAAAATGCACAGCCTTGGAACATTTTGCCATCGGACGAGACGCACTTCACACCAGGCGGAGCAGTGAATACTCAGAATAGTAGAATACGGAGTACTTCAAATCCTAATGTTGTGCATGAACAATCTCTGCCACCCGAATACATTATTGTGTGATGTAATTTTATCAGTGATCTTTTTGGTCCCTTTTTCGCCGAGGAAAAGTATGAGAATAGCTCCAGAAGAAAAGTATTCTATTATGATTGCCTGTTACAGCGACCTTCTTCAGAAGCAAGTCATTCCTGCCTTACAAGAATGAAAGTGTTTTGAGTGTCTTTATGCGCAGTCTCACATTTCACAACCAGAGACGACACTACTTTTTGCCCACTTTGGAGGCGATTGGATAATTTCGAGAAGTTTTTCAACTGCCTGGCCTTTACCTTCTCCTGATTTAACTCCGTGTGGCTTCTGATTGTGGGAATTTCTAAAAGCTCATATCTATGGAGAAAACATTCGGTCTGTACCTGAAATGGAAGCAAGAAAAACTCCTCAGATTGCTGCAATTGATAGAGACACCCTTCGCGCTTCTGTTGAACATATTATGACGCGTTTTAAACATGTGCTTGACGCAAATGGAATGCTCATTGAACACATGCAGTGATTAAATAAAGTTTTTTGCTTTTTATTTCTGCTTTTTGTGCTTCATGTACCTCGTTCTCCCCCCGAAGGTTGATATATGAGCTATTGATTTTTATTGCAGATCCCCTCCCCCCCCCCAAGTCTTATATAACTTATATACTAAGTTTCATAGATATCTGTATCTGCGTAGGTCTAAATAGGGTAATTTTAATTATAACTACCTCTCTCTCTTTCTAACTCTCTCTATTAAAAAACTTTGCCAACATCTTCACTTCTAGCATCAGTTCCGCTTAACCGATTGAGAAGAGATTTCAAATATAGCTATTTGGAGGTATGCGCTCGTGATTCAGTGAAGGGCAACACAATTGAGCTCACGGTTATAGTTATAGTAACAGAAACTCAATGTTTTCGAATGGCAACGCCTACTTTTTCACAACGCAAACTGTTCAGCGTATGTGAAAACTTTAAATAGCGTTGAAAAAGAATTTATATTTCCAAAAACGGACGTGTTATACAAATACAAAAAACAATCCTGAAAAATGGTAGTGATAGCTCAGTCGGCAGAACGTCGAACTCGAGACCGGAAGGGTTGGGTCGGGGGAACCATCACGACAATGGAGGATTAAAATTGTGGTGACATGTGTCCGGATTATCTCAGGGGTGAGTACCACACCGTAGGCAACAGCCGTCTGCGTAGTTCTAATACGACCCTAAACCAACCTACCAACCAGCCTACAAAACACGATCTGGGCACACACAGAAAATTTGTATATGACACAGGCAAGATACCAATCAGAGAACGCCATTCGCCAGACTGCATCTGTGATAAATAATGATACGGATGGCCAATTGTTTCTGAGAATGTTGTTACAGAAATGCATCTCACAGTGATTTCAGAACACATGCAAAATGCAAGACGTACTGCTCGTATGTTGGATATACCGAAAGCATTGGTCCTAAAGCTACTGTGTTCCTTTACTACTTTTGCTCCAGTTTCATAAACATTGTGTTTGCAGAACAGTCAAAAGCTAATGTTGTTTCATTCATATTTACTATCTATAATAGAAGAATTTTTTTCACGTCAATAATTTCCGTCACATATTTTAAAAACGATGTCTTATCCTGCCAGTCTATGGGTAATTGTTTCCCGACTAATCTGCTGATAGCATCGCTCACATTTGGAAAATATTTCACGATACATGAATAACTTTCTTCATTTGTGCTAATTGAATTCATGAAACTTTTAATAAATCAAGTTTTATTTGTGAAGAAGGAAGGAACACCCGATTTTGGTCTATTAGAAGGGAGTATTAAACACTATATTGCCCCAGTTCGCAATTCTCTATAGGAGACTAGTCTTTGACAGTATAGTATTTGTCAATTGCACTACTTCCCCGTAAACAGAGGAAACAGCAATATTTTTTAATCCTTTCTGAAATTCGAGTACACCAATCCTATTATATTCACATCTCCATAGGAAAGCCCATTGTACTTGAAGTACTTTTTTTCCCTTTACTGACATATTTTTTTAAGTTTCCTTTATTTCCACTGAAGCAACCGATATTGAAAGTTTCGTATTATCATTGTGTAGTAACACTGCATTAAAGCGTGTCTTAAAAGAGTGTATGAATAATCTCCATTTCTGAAGGATTTTCGAAATTAATTTCCACCTTTATACCATCCATATTAATGCACACATACAGGAAAGTTTAGTTTGAAAAATAATCCAAAAACTGCTCATGTCTCTTTCGATATATTAAAATTCTAGTGGTTAGAGCCAGTAAATTCTTCTGTTGTAATATTAACACCCTAAAATGTGGGCTTAGTGTTTATGATCGTGGACTAGCGGTTGACGGTTTTCGTCGAGTCGTGGGTTCGAGCGTTGACGCCACTAAAGACCTACCATGTAGTTGGAGCTAATGCACGTTAAAATCCGTCGCGCCTCAAAGAGTAGAAGCTAGAAGAGGAAGGTGCCAACTCAGGTGTTGTCTTCGTCACTTAACCGAGGTTCATAATTTCGAGGCGGTAATGTTACTCACGTGCGTGGCATTATTTAAACCACTCGTGCCTCCCGGGTGGTGCTAAACGAGTAACAACTAGAGGATATGGCTATTCGCTACAGAAAGTTGCTTCGGCAATGTGAATCTTTCGTCTAGAATGTCCTTTGATACTATGAATAGAGAGCACTTTCTCTTTTGCCCAAATCTTGATCTCATATTATAACTTAGAGAGGTAATGTTTTCCTACTTAATTGGAGTACCAGGGATCGCATGTCCTGAACACTTGAATGCTCCCCCTCTAGGATTTTTTATAGTTTTTATAGATGTTTTAATTTATGAATTTATTCTTTTTAATAAAGATTTTATAAATGTTCTAATCTTTGCATTTTATCTTTTTAACGATGATCTTTTTTGGTCTTTATTTTAAGTGTATTTGTAATTCATTTTTAATGTCTGTGTGAGTGGCCAGATATTTATGGATTGAGTTCCTTTTGAGCTATATGTAACAACAATATAATTTCGAGGTCCGTCGCCAATAACTCTCGTGTTGATTCTAATGTGACGTTAGTAAAACCAATCAATAGATCCTAAAATGGACCAATTGATTGACTCTTAATGATTGTTAAGATTCAGTTACCTGATTAAGTCGTTTAATTCTCTTTGTTGAATTAAGAGCAGTATTGTCATGTTTAGGACTAAAAGATGCATCAAATATTTTTTATGTTTCGAACTCTTCTCGCATTTCCTCTTAAAAATGGTAATCGTTCTAATGCAGAAGACACAAGCAATTCAAATAAATCTGGTACAGAGCGTCTTACAGTCGGAACATTTAAGGTATTGTACTTCAAGTTTTTTTTTATTGGAAATTCCCATGACTTTAGTAAGACAAAATAACAATACGCTTTCGTGATTCATTCGCGTTCTCTAAATCATAGGAACTGTAAATGCCATGCAAAGATTTTTGCCGCCTTTCATTCAATGAACCAAACCAGAATAACAAACTAAGCACATATGGGGGGGGGCAGTATATTTGAACTTCATCTTCTACATAAAACTTAATAAGCCTGATTAACTTATTTAAATTAATATATTTAATATATTTAATAATACTAAATTATTAATATATTTTAAATAACACAAAAATAATACAGTTATTTAAGAAAGTAAACATTCCGTATATTTTATAAATTTATGAAATAGTTATTCGTGATTCATGAGTTTTTACTCAAAAGAAAATCAATGTAATGTATTTCATTTATTTTTAAGTCTGTAAGTATAAAAATTCATTCGGATAGTGCATTTTAACTATTTTAATAACTTGAAGAGAAATTTAGTTAATGTTCCAGATATGTTAACATAAATCGTTTTCTTTTCAGAAAACAATAGTTTCATTGAAACTGAAAGTGTTATTTCATTTGCTTTTGCAAATAAATTTTTTTCAAAGATACGTTTGAAAATACTTGAGAACTTTTGTTTCTTATTTGTTTACTTTTAAGATATCCGCCCACCTTTAAAACGCGATTTTCGGTCAAAAAGTCGATTGTTTTTATTTACAGTCTATTATTAAAGCCGAATTTCTTAGCTTTCTAGAACAGTTTTAATTTTGTTTCTATTTTACATAGAACTTGAGTTATAAGCATTTTAATAATAGTCTGTGTCAAATTTTAGAACTGGTAGTAGCATTCTGCTCCCGGAAATGGAACTTTAATGTTTGTTTTCATTGATATTTTACGTAATATCGCCATCAAAATATCTTCCAACGTGCAAGATGAATTTCCTAAGACCCAAAATTCAAATGAATGTTTTAATGTTGTAACATGATAAAGAGTACTAAAGGAAGTTTTTGTTTGTTTGAAAACTGTGAAATTGGGTGCATATGATGCAATTATACAATTTAACGAAGGATATCCAGGCTGCTTAAAAGTATTATATAAGCTGAACATTGAAAAACAGGGCTACTCCACTGTAAAGGGATACAAAAAATTGGATTACAATCGAATCAGGGAATTGAAGCATTATACAAAACCTGTTAAATGTAAGTGTAGGAAAGTTTTAAGGGCCATCAAGAAGAAAAAGATAACTTATTTAAGTAATACAGATAGTGAACTTTACAAATCAGGGGCCTTTTAATGTTAAATGTTTATTTAATTAGGTAAGTTTTTGGATTGAAATGTATTTTCGGCTTTTTCTCAAAATCAAGATTTTCATATTTTGTTTCAGCGCAAAACATCGTATTGAAAAGAGTTATGCATATAATAATATGAAACTTTCAAGGAATATTCTATGAAAGTGAACTTAGGATTTAAAGCTCTCCTATTGTTATAATGCGATTACTTTGCATTTTATTGATGATAAAAGTAATAACTTATCACAAATTTGTACGGTTTTTCTGTATGTTAAAGTACGATTTTCTATAAATATTTAACTTCAGGGTTATAATTGTGAGAGAGGCACAAATCCTAAATTAGATTCAATTCATCATAATAAAATTTACGGAATTGAAATATCTCTATTTAAATTTCAGTTTTAGTGTTTTGCAGAGGTGCCATTTTACTGCTATTTTTATGTATTTTTTGAGTTGAAATACTAAAACAATTATTAATTTATGCAAATTTTATATTGTATTTTAAGGTTTTAGCCATATCTTATAGTATAATGCACATAAAAAGCTATTTTTTCAATTATTTAAAAAAATCCTCCTCGAAGGTAGGCGGATACCTTAAAATACCAACTAATATATAGACTCATGAAAATGGTTATTTTAATAAATTATTCAGTAATTAGTAGTTAGCGACTGTTTCATTAAAATATTTTAATGAAAGTAAAGAGAGATTGCTTCAATGTAGAGAAGTTAATACTTACCTAAAGTTTATATTCAACAGTAGGGAATTTTAAATATTACAAAAAGTTTCAGCTATGTGTTATTGGTTTAAAAGAGATATCAAACGCTAAGCTACCATCCGAGTAAGTTTCTCCTACGAGTAATAACCATTCTACCTCGTTTGCAATTATTTTAGCATTATTATCATAAACATAAGGAACGATCATCTGTTAGAGAAATCACATGCACACAAACAAAAAAAAATACATTTCAAACTGTATGTATTACTGTCATTTGTTAAAAATATTTGTTTAATTCTGTATTGATTACTGTTATCCTTATTCTAATTCCAAAATTTTGTTTACGATTCAGTTGTTGAATACACTATGAATAAATTACCATTGCTGCATAATAAACATAACTTTCAGTATATTTAAAAAATCGTTTGAAAATGCATAAATAAATTTGTATGTATCTTTTTGAAACAATAAAGATTAACTTTTTTATTTATCGTGCAGCTTTTTATAAAACTTTTTCATTTTCTTTTTGCAATTTATTTTTTGATGAAATGAATCAAAATATACGAGCATTATCTGACAAAATTTAATTATTCTACCCAATTCCTTTGAGGACAATCAAATATATTTTTGTTCACTCTGTTAACTACAATTTAATAGGAGGAATTACTTTCGAATATTTGAATTAGTACACAAGATATTTACTGAGAATATTTGTTTCGCAAACAATATGGAAAGAACAAAAAATAAATAATTCAATATAGAAACAAAGTTAACAAAGATGCATATGATAAAATATAATTTACAATTATAGTAGTAAGGGAAACTTTGATAGATTTCCTAAACTAATTGATGTAAGTTAACTGAAAATTTAAATCGTTGAATACGCTCATCAATTAAAGTAAAAAAGAATATTTCTTCAAACAGAAAGAGAATTAGAGTTGTGACTTCTCCGGTATTTTTAAAGACGTTGCTTGCATAATATGAAATTCCAACTTTCTAAGAAGCAATAATGAATATTAAACAAGCTAATCATTTAGAGAGAAATGAACAAAATGTTGTATTCCATGTGCTCTGTATGCAAAGAAATATGATGAAAATGATAATAAGAAGCAGATGTCTTGAAAATTGAAATTCTTCAAATTCTTCCTACTAAAAGAATTTCTTGGTGGATAAGCACGAAATTGAAATAAATAAACAAATAAAAATATAAACAAATGCATCTTCTAATTTTTTCCCGGTCACAACAATTATTAAAACTATTATAAAATGTAAGCTACAATAAAGAAAAAAGATAAGAAAACACCTGTTTTTAAGTAACAAAACGATAAATCGATAACATACAAATGAAGGAAAAAACATCAACAAAACATGAAATGTTATTGTTCAATAACAGCGGAAATATTTCATAGAATTTTTCAAAAATCGAAGAGAAATAGAAGTTTATAGAAACGGGTAAACAGTTTCAAAAAAATGAAACTTAATTTTAGAAATGTAGACCAACAAATAGTAAGAAACTGCATTTCTTGACATAAGAGCTTGAGAACCCAATAAAAATACTCGATGAATAAAGAAGGTTTTTATAAATACTTAATAAGCAAATCATTTAAAGTAGGAAAATAATATATTTAAATTTTAACAGGCTTTAGACTGTTAGGATGGGTTATTCTAGAATAATTGGACAAACAATTCCCATCAATAAAATGTGGTATTGAAATAGTTCTGAAACCAAAAATACAAAAGAAAAGAATCTAAAAATTAATTATGTAAAGAAAAAAAACAATATTACCCAAAAATAAATCTTTCAAAAGCTAAAATAATTATAAAACGAAAATGTACATCAATACAATTGTCATACAACATTGTTTTAAAAATTGTCAATTAATAATTAACTTAAGTTATTTAAAATCATTTAATTATCATAATCAAAGCTTCATTTTACTAAAGTTTGATTTTCATTTCAGTAATAAATAAATTAAAACTTTACAAACATTCCGTTATAGTAAAGTATACTATTGTTCCAATTTAATACAATGGGTAGTAACTACATTTCTTTTGTTGCATGCATTTAAGGATGGTTTAAATTTCATTTTTGAAGCTCTATTGTTTTTCATTAATCTTTTACAAAACTATTTTCAGGTTCGCGAATATTATTTTTTGTTTAAACTTTGATGCATTTTCTTATTTCAGTAAAGCAGTTGATAAACTTAAAATATGAAAAAATGGAAAAGAATTAAGATTTTATTTTTTTTATAAGAATTTTAAGTAAGATATTGTCAGAAAATATAAATATTTGGAATTTTAAGAAGTATTGATGAAAAATTACTGTTTCTTTACTTTCATAAGTTTACAAGACAGCTGAATTGTTCAATAGTTTCGTTTCCGTTGATGCATGCCAATTATTCCGTTTCAGTCTGGATTCCATTAAACGCCTGTTGTGCGGAGTAACAGAGGCCACTGTTCCCTAATTGGAATTGATCCTCAAATTCCAACCCAAGTATGATAGTGAAGAGAGCTCGGTAGTGATTCTAGAATAGATATCGTCCCTTGAGCATGATTTACAATCAGAATGTTCGAATAATTTGATGAGAGTCGGATATTCCAATCTACTAACGATAATTGGGAAAAACAAGACAAAAAAGCAGTTTAAATATCTTTTTATAAATATTATAACTTTTTTCTTTTGATGTAAAAGGGCGTTAAATCGTTAAAATAAACTATTGGCGTTGTTTGTAGCGATTGTTTTTACGTAGGTCAAGAAATGAAATCCAGATTACCACCTCCAAGATTCCTCATCACGATCATATAAAGGCTTAAAAGCACATAAATATTTAATGAGAAGCATTCATTTTAATTCCATCCTTAGGCGAAAATAATTCTCAGATCTACGACGCACTAACCATAAACCTATAACCTTCCAACCCATCAAACGAAGTTCTTTCTTTTGATATGGTTTCGACCAAATGCTTAATTGTGTTACGTATTATATTGAATGTGCTTCATTTAACTTATAAATCATTTAAGATTTACAATTATTAATCCATAAGTGAAAATAGTACCAAAAGCTGAGAGTAGAAAAGTCTTCTTAAAATAAACAATATTACAAGCAGATAAGTAAATAATATCTTTTTTCTCCATTCTTTCGATGAAATATATTTCTCTCCCACCATACAGGTTACATTGGTACTGTTCTATCAATGACCCAAAAGTTGTTTTTATTGTAATCATAGTTTCAGGTATCCTAGACAAGAAAATTGTCAATGAAAATATGATGAAAACTCCCGTGAAAGCATTACATACTCCTTCAAGTACGTAATATGATGGAATTTCTTTTGAAAAAGCGATAGAGAAGCAAGTGTAAAAGTTAAAAAAACTATTTGACAACATAATGAATAAGGATGAGGATAATGTGTTCTGTAAAAGACGTATTTTCTTTTCAATGCTATTGTAAGCATTCACTATTTCTGTATATTTTAGAGGAATAGCATCAAAATCAATGCTCTGTAAATGATCAGTAAATTGAAGTAGAAGGATTCTATAACGGTTGACTAAAATGCAAATGGATAAAACAAAAAGGCATGGATATTGTAAATAAATTGTATAATGCATGTATTCTCCTACAAAGTGTACTATTCTTAACAAATTTATATTTTTGATCTGGTATCTAAATGTCCAAACATTAGCCAGCGTATCTTCTTTTCCATAAGTTAGGTGCAGAAACAAAGCACCGGCTAGTACTGGTAATGCCGAATTAAGTAAAAGAATAATGTTTAATAAGTATGCAGGATTCTTCTTCATATATTTTTTTGACAGATTAGGATGATAATTCAGAAATTCTATTAGTATTTTTAAGTTGTTCCTTTGATGTAATATTGAGTAATATGATGTAATAGATGCAATAGAGTTGAACATATATCCAACACCTGATTTTAAATCAATGTAATATTTCGTGTATCTAAGAATACTTATAGCCATATATATTACGAATACATGAAATGTAACAATGAAATAATATGAATAACATATGAAAAGTTTTCGATGAATTTTACTATATAATTTTCCACTAAGTGATAGTAAAATCCAAAGGGGAACATTTACTGATGAACTGTATACTAAGTTTCTTTTGCACATCATTAATGTGGTGTATCTTTTTATTACATCTCTGACAATCGTACAAGTTAATATAAATATGTTTAGTAAACAATTACTCATTCGATTTTAGCTCGCAATCTTTGAATATTTTGAACCTGTTATTTTCTATTCATATCTCGTTAATTTCTTGATAGCTGAGGAATTTTGAACAGTCTTGAATTTTGTAAAATTTGACTCAATATCAGCTCATATGAGTTACCTAGAAAAAACATCTATAAATTAATATAATGTATTAAAACAAATAAATTATTAATTTTTTTAAATTAATAAATCACTCAAATCGATTATAATTTTATAAATTAATTAAATTAGGAATAATTGCATACGTTATAATTTTATTATGTAGCCTAAATAAATTTATATAACAAAAACACATCCAGTTCAATTAATAATTTTTTTAATTAAACCGAAAAAGTGTCTTATATGATTTATATTTACTGTTTAAAAGTAACTTCTAACAACAAAAGTTTAAATTGTGAATAAAATAAAGATATGTACTTTCATTTCTAATGAATTCATTAATACTAAACTTTAAAAGATGTAGTTTAAATAAATACGAAATTGAACATACATGTAATAACTGGAAAAAGATTATTATGTACTTTTTAAATTGCATAAAAATGTGTATAACAACTTAGAAGATTTTTATGTATTAAATAATATAGGAATTTTAGCAAAGAATAGTTTTTACGCAATATTGATCTAATTTTCAAAAACTCAATTTCCACAACATTTAAACTTAATAGTTCATATTAGAAACTAATGTAAAATATTTGTCTTGAATTAAAAAATACACAAAAATTAGAAAGAAAATAAGTTAAAGTTCAATTTTGAAATATTATACAAGTTATTTAAATTATCATAGTCTTACTTTAAGATTACTTTCAATTCATTTCTCAGACAGAAACGTGATAATGACAACGAAAAAAAATTAGACTGAGAAACGTTTGTTCTCTAAGAATAGGAGAAAACTCATTTCTAAATGCGTCTGACGTAGGAAATATTGTATTGTATTACTCAGTAGGACTTTGATATATCTTTGCAAAATGCAACGCAAGAGCAAATATTGTCTTAAAATAGCTCTGTTAATGGAAATTTATTGATTTTCTTTAAGAGTTACTGCAACGACGCACAATCGTTTAATACGTAAATTTAAAGGAGAAAATCTATAACATAGCAAATAAAATTACTATGATATTATTATTTGAATTAGAGAAAGGAAACTGTAAGCAAGAGTCGTTTCTCATTTCATTGTTATTAGTCGAATATTTTTTAAAAAATTTTTTTAAAAATAAGTGGATCTATTTAAATTAACTCCATGCAGAGAAAAGAACAAAACACTAAGCAAATTTCAAATTAAAATCCATCTCCAACCGCACATCCCATGATTTTTGAATAAAATACATTTTCAATGTATTAATATTTTATTACTATTATCAATCAAGAAATTTAATTACGAGTAATAAATAAAATCTTAAAAATAAAATACAAAACATTCAAGTATTTTTATGGTAAGATTATTTATTTATATTTATTATACAGCAAAATAATAATAATAATTTTTCGCGCAAGAGCCAGAGAGTAATATAAAACAGAAATTGTGACGCTGAAATTAAGTTGAGACAATGAAGAAAAAACATGTGGATATTAATACTTTCTTCTTTTAGCTCTTCAAAGACCCATTTGCTCTCTTATAAATTCATTTCTTTTCATATAATAGCTATAGATTACATAAATGATATAACAACCTTTCACTTCTTGGAATGTTTTGAGTTTTCTTCTCTAACGTCTCTATTTTACGAAGTATGTAAAAAGTAGTTATGTAATCAATTGTCCAAACATTTGCGCTACAAACTAATATGCAAACTTTAAGATGAAAGAAAAATGATTAAGATAATTAATTTTGAAGTAGAACATCTTTGAATAATGTTTGAAGCTATAAATTAAGCTTGTTTCGAACTATCTTTAAATTGTGTTTAAAGTCTTTAAAAGTCTCATTATTTGAAATTGCTTAAAAGTTTCCTTAAGATGAATTTCAAGAAATTCTATTGATATTTAAAATGAGTAATCCATAAGTAAATAAAGTCCCAAAAGCTGACAAAAGGAAACGTTTCTTGAAATTTAATATACCACCAGCTGTTAGGTAAATTGGATCTTTCTTCGCGAACCTTTTAAGGAGATTCATGCTCTTACTGCACTCCAGATCACTCAATACGTGATTATCCATCAAAATATCCGCTGTTGCCTTTATTCTCATCATGTACTCAGGAATTCTGGAACACGAAACGGTCAATGAAAACAGCATAAGAAGGCCAGTGAGACCAATGCTGCATAAATCAAATATTACAAAAGGAGTAAGTTTTCTCCCCTGACAATATGATATTAGAGTAAACAGGTTACAGGAACAAATTAATACGAGGATAAGCAATGACGTTGATAAGGTTTGGGTTAAAAAACGGATTTTCTTCTCGATAGCATTGTAAACAATAAATAGTTCCGCTAATTTTTCTGAAATAGTAAAAATATCCTTTTCTTTTAAAGCGGTATTTATCCGAAGTAAAAGAAGTCCGTAGTGGTATACAACAGTACATATGGATATGACAAACAAACAAGGATATTCCAAATAAAGAGTAAAATACATGTATTCCCCTACAATGATCGCAAGAATTCCGTAAGGCGTACATTGAAGTTGATGCCCCAACGCCCAAAAACCATCTGCAATGTTCTTCTGGTAGGCCAAATAAGCATAGAATAACGACAACACTATCGGTAGCATACAAACTACGAAAAAACTTATTTTTGCAATATACAAATGTTTTATTCCAATATTATTTTTCAACATATTTTGATGAGATTTCAATGTATGTAGGAGAATCTGTAAATTTCTTCTTTGATGGAACATTGAGAGCCACAAGACGAAAGATAAGATAGCTATGAAAAAGTAAGCAAGTACTATCTTTGAGATATATTTTTGATGCATGAAAATTACAGAAACTACAAAAGAACAAAGTGCAGATAGATAAAATGCTGTTATCAAAAAACACGAGAAGCATTTCACTAAATTTCTGGCAATTTTTCTGCTTTTTGTGAAACAGAGAGTCATTATAATCCAAAGCGGGGTATTTATCGAATTAACGTTGATTGAATTTCTTTTCATTCTCAGTTTAAAATATTTCAACTGCTTCCTTTTATTTTCTCTGTGATCTATTCAGTCTGTTTTTCTTTCATTTTTTTCTAAATAAAATAAAATATTACATTATAGATTTAAATAATTTTACAAATATCTTGCATTCCTATTTCACTTTTGTATGTCAAAAAATTTGTTTTAAAACAATTAAAAAAACGCTTCTGAAAATATATAATGAAATTTGAATTTGAAATGAAATTTGAAGTATAGGAATATATGAATAATGAAATTTGATAGTATAGGAAGATAAGTTTTAGTGCAATTAGAATTAAAAAAATGAGTCTTGCACTACATGGATAATAAATTTATTTTTAACTCTTTAAAATATAATTTTTGAAATGAATCATTTTATGTTGATATAAGAACAATGCTGTATCTTTCTTTTATTAGAGTCTTTTCTTTATTCTGCTTATTCTAGAATAGAAATATAATACTAGCTATAAAACTTTTATGTAAGTTAAATACATTTACTTACATAATATCTCTCATAATAATATCTTGACTTGAAGGTTGCTTAAATTCTCTTAAATGCAAATTAAAAAGAAGTTAGATATCGCAAATACTTCTTTTAAAGTTTTATAACAGTCCATTCATAACAATTCTTATATTTGGAAAGTAGCAAATAATTATATACGAATGTCAATCTTTTGGTAAAGGCTATAATTTTTGGAATAAATATAAAGTAAAATATATTTTTCAGATCGTGAATTTTAACCAAATGTCTTAAAAGACGAATTATGAGTGTAAACTCACAGCGTCAAGCGGATGTAAATTTAAATGAACTGAACACGAGCTAATTTTTTTCTTTTACTTTAAGTTGCTTCTTTTTAGAACGAAAGAAAATTTTTGAGTCATATGCTTTCATCAATAACATTTTTGACTTAAAATGTGCATTCTTTATAAATGAAAAGAAAAATGCATTCTAGTCAATATGCGACGAAAAATACGAAAAGAATACATAGAATACATTTTTTGATTGTTTGCTATTGAATATTTTTATTGATTTTAAACATAAATAAATTCTTTTTTATAAACTTTCTAACGATACAATATAAATACATATAAAAACATGTTTTTTCCCATTGATGTTTTTACTTCATTTAATTATTGTTTTTTTTTTAATATTATTTCAGTATTAAACATTATGTTTATGGATTTTCCTCGCTATTAAATTTCACAAGCTGTTAGAAATGATTGTAATGGAGCTCTCGAAATTGAATACAAAAATAGGAGCAAAGCTTACTTTGAATGCATTAAGCACATGAAATTTATTTTGAATACATTAAATTGGAATGAAAGTCGTAAAGATAAAAAAAATTAGCGTATGATTAAGTTATCCTATTTATTACAATCAAACTCCATTGTAGTGAGCCTCTGTAAACCGAATAAGAAGTTAACTGTAACCAAAGATTTATATCTAGTTTTGTTGAAAACAATCAAAATGAAACTTGATAAAAGAAAATTATTAATAAATTATTAATTACATATATACAAATATTCTGCTGAATATTTTAAAAGAGCATATTCAACATTACCTTTTTCAACATGACGTAGCTCTTTGTTCCATCAGGACTACTTTCGTGATGAGCGATGATTAAGCTCGAATTGTTAACATCAGAAAACGGAAAGTTTTTTTGATATCACCATTGGTTCCCTCTTCTATATGTTTTTATTTTATCCTCTATTAAAAATGCTGTCTTCTTTACAGATTTTGTCATTTTCCTCAAATTTTCATGATACCTCTGAGATGGTAAAATATTTTAATTGGAAGTGAAATCAAATAGCATTCCTCTTCCCATGTAGATAGAAAGGAGGGTGACATCAGATGGTCCATTGCACTACTCTGATTTTTCAAGGGGAGTTTTGGAGTTTGACAAGTGATTCTTTAGACACGACGGGGTGAATGAGGGAAGAGGAATGCTATTTATAGGGTAGTGGATCAGTGGTTGTTTCCCAGAAGGAACGTGAGTTGAATCGAAATTTAGGAATGCTTTTTTCCAAGTTTTCTCACGCATATGTATACAATTACTTTTGAAAACTGAAAAAAAATTAGTGAAGAGAAATTTCTATTCACAATAAGTGGACTTTAATTTTCTCCAGGAGTTCACAATAAATATTTATAATAACATTAGTTAAAAAAAAGGAGTTTAGTTGAGACCACTGAAAAAGTGTTCACTATAAAAGATAATGCACTATATCCCAGGTTCACAACAGAAAAGTTCGACTGTATGCATCATTCATGTGTCTTATTTATATTATGCATAATGTAACATGTTTTGTATAACAGGAGAAAAAGAATGACCAAATTTAAATTTAAATAGACTAGTACCTATAGATCAAACTCATTGCTGGCTCAACCATTGCATAACGAGAGAATGACAAGCCAAGTTGAATACATGCATGGCCAATTGAGAATAAAGAAAGGATATTTTACGTAAATTATTGTTGTTTGTCTTGTTTGAATGCATGTGCAATGAATATATTGAAGAGAGCACTCGTATTTAACTTTGGGCTCTTCAATTATTTCTTTGGCGTTGTATGTTACTGTTCCTTAAGGATCACATTTTTGAAATCTATTTTTTTCCTAATCCTATGGAACTTCTGTTTCGCCCTACAAACCGAAACTAATGTATTTATTTGAAAGCGATAAAACGCTTCCGAATGGACAAGAAACATTTTTTTTTGTGGAATTATATTTTCTTCATGACGTTCAAAAATATTTTAATGACTATTTTAATAATTAGTTCATGGGTTTCCCAGTCTTTAAAATATTTTTAAAATTTAGGAAAAAAATGTAATTCTGGAAACATCTTCATTATTCTTTGCTCTTTTGAAAGCTCTGTATTGCATTCAAACAAATATAATTATCTGAGTTTGAGGAGGAAAATAGAATTTCCATTGGTTTAATTTTACATTCACAAATTCAAAATGGCTAGAAGACGGCAGCATAAAAATATGAAACATGAAACAACTGCAATCTCCATTACAATCAGTGGGCTCTTATTACTTCTTTTTGTACTGAATAACTATTTAATATTGAATGTTCCATAATGTATCGCATATCATCATTACATTCCAGATATACACTGAAGTCTGTTAACAAAAAGTAAAATTTTGTTGATGTTAAGTTATGTATATACTCATATATTCATTTTACCTCGACGTGTCAATAACTAAAGAAGAATTATCTTCCTCGCAAAGGAATAACAGCATGAAATACTTATCTCGGCTAAAATCACTGATCCGTCGAAGCAGGCATTACTATATTAAGTATAATATTTTAATGCTGCCTAATTCTAAAAAAAAAAGGTTCTGATCTTTTTAAGTTATATTGATGAGATCGTATCATCCAACATCTTTGTTCATTAACATCTGTCATTTTTGCTTTTTCCTTCATCTTCGCTGTTTACTCATTTGAATTGGTTTTTGTCACAAATGATACGCAACCAGATAATTGGGAAATGATAATAATCCTGCTCACACAAGAAAAAAGATGTATAGATTAGACTCTTTTATTTGTCCTTGAAATTCCTTTATTTATTCACTACTTACAATCATTCACAGAAACACATATTTATGATCGTTCTCCATTTTGTAGAGTTTGAATGTCACATTCTTCTCACATTTCCTAAAAGTTTCCTTCCCACTAGACGATAAATGTATAACGCTTCAGTTCTCATAAATAAGAAGGTAAGATTTTGGAACAATCTTTCATTAACTTCCCCGAAGCCAAAATTGACCTTTAAATGAATTATAAATTTTGCAGGATTTTCAATTAAATTTAATTATGTCCATTTAAAGCTATTTTTAGGTCTTAGTTTTTTTTAGAGCGATAGCTTTTTATATTTAATGATAATAATTAATCTCTTAATTAAATAAAACCTCAAACATGTTTAAAATTGCATCGCCCCTAAAAATATAATCACTGTAGGGGTTAAACTCTTTACTACATTCGAATTTTTAAACAAGTAATTTCATTAGTTTACTGTCCTATCAGCAGATGGCTCCAGGAACACCTGTATTTCCCTTTTATAGCTTCATGAGTAGATTTAATTTTATTTTTTCATTCATCCATTCACTATAGTTAAATATTTTTTTGTCCTGCTGAAGACAGAGACTCGGCCAACGTGTTACATTCGATACTTTGGGAGAAAAAAAACCCCGACTTATGGCAGTCACATTATTGATACAGTCTTTATCCCGTTCACTGCCAGCGTATCATATTCGATAAGCTCGCGTTTGCTATTCTGTGCCCAGCGTATCATATTAGATATACTTGATCAGAACGTTTTATTTGATTTTTTTAATGTTACTATATGGCGTTACAATACCGTGAAATCTATATAGATAGGTTATTTGGAGTGTTGACCTTGGTGATATGGGGTTAGATTTCACTTCTGGCTATCAGAAGGGGAGGATGTAATTGTTAAAAGCACGTGATGCGACGCGGCTCTTTAAATGTAATGACATGATTTAAAGGGTGTACTTGCTTTTTTTCCTTCGTTTTCTTCTTAGAAGTTAGAATGAGAATTCATGGATGTTTATTGGGGTTAGGGTTTTAGTAGTAGATGCTCCCAGCTGTTCGTTTCATTCGGTCGGTTTTTATTTGTAGCGACAGTCATGATGAAAAGAAAGTATATAACTGATACTGAGATTTGCGAATTAAGGAATGAATCTGACAGTGATGTTAGCGAAAATAATCTAAATCTGTACATAGCCATTAAATGAAGAAAAAGACGAAGAAGATGTACCCTTTACTCAAAATCTAGCGTGAAGTGTCAAAAGTTGACAAAATATGGGTATAAGACATGTGACGTTGGACTATGCGTTAAAGAATTTTTTCTTATAAAAATACCATACAGCAAAATAAGATTAATTTTTTATATCTTAATGTTCCATGCAATGGTACATCATTACACCATGAAATTTATGTAACAAATGTAAGTATATTTTGTATTTTCTTAAATGATAAGATTTTTTATGCAATTTTATGTATAAAACATACAACTTTCGTTTAGATTTTTTTTTCTTTCGTATATATTAAGTTTAATGCATTTTAAATAATATATGTGAAAACCGAAATATTCTAATGAATAGCCGATTTTAGAGGAATTTTTTTCGCGAATTAGGCTTAATATCTGAAATCGTCTGGGCACAGCGTGACACTCCGCGGTAAGAAGCTGCGGGTCCAGAGGAACACTCTTTTCTCCCTCGGGTAGCGAAAGAGTTATTGATATTGGCCTTTCCAACAACTGTGCCAGCTCTTCGAATAGGTGGAACAGCTTTATTAAATCCTATTTCCATCATTTTCTCGCTTACCGTAAGCTTTTCCATGCAAATTGTATCCAAATAAACCAGAAAGGCTTTTTTATTCCTGAAGTTTTATTTCAGGAGCAATTGTTAGTATTTTTAGGTTTAATAATTTTGGTGTAAAGGTCATCGGCCTAACTGTACAAGGAACTATGCATCTGATTCAGCGGTTGCGAGAGTATTATTCCATTGCAATAATAAATTAATAAACAAATCAATAACAAAGAAATTTCAGTAATATAACCTAGTTAAAAATTAGTTATGTACTAGTTAAAAGCAAAATTCACAAAAACTGTCTCAAGAAGCTTCTATTTTAGTAAATGTGTTTTATCACTTTTCCCTAAAAATTGTTAGGTGCAATTTTAAAGAACAAAGATCGCAACACAGCTCATTTAAAATTTTTAAATACATTTAAATATTTTTTCCCTCCAAAATTATGACGATGTGATATTTAGTTTAGAGACCGACGATAAAATTACTTCTTCAACTTAACATTTTGTAAGTTTGAAAATTTAATGAATATTAATTCGAAACAATTATTTATTTTATAATAAATCATATTACATTGCCAACAAGTGATAAAAGCTGAGTTTTCAAGTTATCACTGAAAAGTACTTAGTTTTTTTTTCCCAGCAGCTAGTTCGATCTAACTTTTACAACGAATCTCAAAATTCCATTCTTAAATTTATTTAATACAATAGATGACAGACATTCACATTCTGAACAGGATAGATAAGCTTAAAAATGTAATCATAATCATATTTTCGATCAAATTTGGAGCTTCATATTACGTGATTGTAAATGAATACATTACATTTTCATCTGCCTTTTACCCTTTGAGTGGAATTTGAACAAACTTTTCTCCTCACAAGTAACTTTTGAAGTGAATGTTCTTTATTTGCCACACCTTGAGTAGTTAAAAGTATGAAAGAAAGTTTTCTGAAGACCAGTGGGGTATCTAGGGTATGGTAGGCAAGGCACGCGCCTTGGAGTGCCCATTTGAATGATGAATAAATAACAGAAGTAACTTATTTTATTTCGTATAGACAGTTCTAATTTTTTAAAAAATGATTGAAATATATTTTGACAGCTCTTTCCAACTTTAACTAAATTAAATATGAATTCTCATTAATTGTGATCAAATATTTGTACAATCCATTACTTAAACACCCCCCCACACACACACACGCACGCACGCACATATATATATATATTTCAAATCGCTTTGAAATTGATGATTTACTTAGAAAGGAAACAGCTGCAGAAAAAATTAATTTAAGTTAAATAAAGAAAATTTAAGAAAAGGGGACTAACTTATAGGCTGTTACCACAAAATGACAGGGATGTTGAAATAATAGTTTTACTCTTTGAAAAATAATGAACAATTGCAATGGAAGCTAGGCCGCAAGGTTGATTGTAGAAAAGTAAATTTATGATTTTAAACTTTCGATAAATAGAGGGGGAAAAAAAGGGAATAAATGAAATGAAGAATGTGGTGTAATTTAAATGAAATAAAGTCTCAAAATTGAATGTTCCTGTTGTATACTTAAAACGCCAGGGTTCAATTATTACGTCGTTATATGCCAAAAAATAGAAATTTATACGTCGTTATATGCCAACTATAAAATTTTTTATTTACAGACACTTTTAACTATGAAAACAAGACAAAAACATGGCGTCACTCGCTCGTGAACATCAGAATGCTGAGTGATCCAATTACTTCGCGCGCTATTACTACAGCGCCACCTGTTGCCACTAAGTAAAATACAAATATCTTATAATTTGGGAGGCTTACACAGTGGATTCACAACAGTTCCAATCGACATCTAAGAGTGCCGTCGCGCAATTTATATGCATAGATGAAGAATTGTGCAATTTTGTAACCTTCTGCTGTTGTACTAGCATATATCTCTTCCGTTTGAACAATAATTTTTTAATGAGATATTCCTCGAATTCCACAGAATTCCTCACACACATGATTTCATGCGCCGAAATCCGATGGACTTTGGTTTAATAGGGCCAAGTCACATGTCCATCACAATTGATATACCTTCTGGGTTATGTATTGTTCAGAAAATGGCGGATCGCAACTCTATGAAGTACTTCGGCTCCATAAGACATTATAGATTTTTTCCTTTTTGTGTTGAATGAAAGAGCCCGCAGCAGATCGTTAGACTCTTATTCTAGGAAGACATAATGCAAAGATGGCTGAAAAAATCCCTGCGTTTGGGGACAGATGGAGTTCTTAAGGCAAGTTGGAGTTACCACAATGCGCTGCTATCTCTTAAATGGAGCTAAGACAAATTTGACCCTCTTTCGAAGATTAGGTTTTTAATTTTGCAGCAAAATAAATATTTGAATTCGGTCGCTTCGAAAAGATCTCTATTCCTCACTATACACCAAAAAATAAACAACGACAAAAGCAATGAGTTGCTCTCATCATCCAGAAAAGTTACAGCGACGAAATTTTAGAAAGTATAGCACGATACTTATGAACTTATAAGACAGTGGAAAAACGGTCACTGTACTATAGTGAGTTATCCCATTCCTAAAACGGGTATTTTATTACAGTATCGATGTTTGAGGCAGAGCTCCTCATACGCCGATAACGTACATTATATTTATAAAAATCAATACTGTTACATTTATAAAGATCATTTCTATTAGATTTATAAAGATTTCTCAGCCTCTTACGCTGTACTGGTCAGACATTTTAATAAACGGGAAGTTTTACCAAAAAATTATCAAGATAACAGCACAAGTATTCATAACAAATCTGTTCTGCTATTTCGAGGAAAATACCTTACAGGAGGAATTCTTTTCACTGAATAACATTAAAGCAGAGAAAACGGTAGTTTATTGTTTGTCACATGAAAAATCCCATTTCCGAAAAAAGATAAAAAGTTAAGACTTACTGCACGTTAAAGGGGTACACACATGCATGTCTCTTATATAATATTCCACTTTAAATACTGACGAATGGTTTCGATAGTCACCAGTAAAGAGCTTGAGCCATAAGTATTTCTCTTTGTGATAGCGAAAGAGTCAGTCTCAAACTGTCTTCTATCGACATCAGCGAAGGTAGG
This sequence comes from Nephila pilipes, assembly GCA_019974015.1. Classification (NCBI taxonomy): domain Eukaryota; kingdom Metazoa; phylum Arthropoda; class Arachnida; order Araneae; family Nephilidae; genus Nephila; species Nephila pilipes. The sequence goes on along the minus strand of BMAW01020849.1, from coordinate 67,161 downwards.
ATGATATGGAATACAATGAATAGAAACCAAGGGAAATCTTAGTGCTTTGCAAGAAAGTAAACAAATTCAGGAAAATGATACGTTTTCACACACACATCCAACTTAATTACATATGTATTTTACCTCTTTTGTAGGAATTTAATAATTTATATTTTTAATCGATTTTTTTTTATTCTCAATAGTCATTTTGTATTTTCTGGAATAAATATTTTTTTTTTGCTATAAATGCAATGCAACATTTTTATTTCATATATAAATAGTGTTAAAACAAGTAAGAATTGAAAAGAAATAATAAAAGAAAATTGATTGTTATTTGGTAGATAAATTATATAATTCTTCAATTAATACGTGTTCCTTTTTAACATAAGTTTTTTTACGATATTATGTAGTTATTCAGTTTTAAGTGAACATTATTTTCTGTATTTTATATTTCAAGGAAAAATATTGCTTAGCATTAAGTTTGGAAGCGATTTCCAAACATTTTTCTTTTCAAAATGTATATTGTTATTTATAAACAGGAAAATAATGACTCAGTTAATCATATTTTAGAATTTATCAATACGAGTTGTCAAATATTATATAGGCATTGGCGTTGTGATCCATTTTATTTCGTTGCTCCTGTTTATCAAGTGTATAAAAATGCATGTCGATTGTACTCATCAATTTTAAATTGGCGTGTTTTACGTTTATGAATACGCATCAAAGCAAATAAAGGAAAATGATGTACAAATATTTGACATAGGATATTTGCAATCATTAAGAAGAGGTATTGATTACAATCGTTTTTGTCCTTAACGGAATACTTAATTATTAAAAAAATAAACCATATTTAATTAAAAAGAATTTATTCAAGTATTGATAGAACTTTTTACTACTCTCCAATAAAAAAGAAGAAAATTAATGGAATTTTAGTTTACACTGCTAATGACTGTCATGGATACCATTTCTTTTATTTTCCCCCCTGTGAACATCTTTTTATTACGATTTAGCGTCAACACAACATTTTACTTTTTCCTTTCAACTAATAAGACTGAAGGGAAAATAAATAATGTTCCAATACAAAGTGGTTCACTCACTATTATTCTTCATTGTAAAAAAACAACTAGAAGTTAATCAGTCTCATATATACTATTACAGAATTTTGAACTAAAATATTGAAATCATAAGGATCTGAGTGATATTCTAACGAAGAGTTATGAATATTTTTTTATTTTAATTCATTCTGTTAAATTGTCTTGAAAAATTTGTTTGGAAACTAATTCATACATGTATTTAGAGTTCCGTTATATTTATGAGTTGATGGCATGTTTAAAATATTTTGGAATAAATGATACTGGGAAAACTTTCCTCTGAGGTACTTAATTTGTACAATATTTATCATGAATAGCAATAGAAGAGCAAAAGAAGAAGTTGCTTCGATAAATGTTCCATTGTGGATTATACTTTTACTTCATAAAAAAGAATACAGTCAAATGTTTCAATATTTTTTCAAATATTACTCATACTATTTTGTTGTTGTACTTCATCTTTCCTCATTATATTTGTTCCTCATCGGGGTTACATCAGCCTTATATACCTATGATATAAAATTGGGATTTGCCTTTGTTTTCAACAATGTCTTGTCCATTACTTTATATTACACTATGCTGTATCAAAGGAAGAATTTGAGGATCCTCTTACACTTTCTGAGGTCTCATCCAAATATATCAAGGAGATATTTAAATAAGAACTACGAACGGTTAAAGAAATTAATTATTTTAATTAATTGCATTTTACCAGTGTTCCTCGCTGCACTGTTTACTTACCTAACTCCTGAAGTAGTTGATGTTTATGAATTTTGGACCCTCGGGTATCATCTTCAAGATAAAAGGCAAAAAATAATTATTAATTTTGTTGGTGGCTATATATATTATTCAGTGTATGTGACATACCCATGTCTGTTTACATTATCCATTTTTGTTCTCGTTCATCGTTGCGGAATTTTCCTGCTTCAGTTTAATAGTGATTTGAAAAGCATGGATTTTATTGTATTTTCTACAAAATATTCTAAACGTGGCAAAGATTACAGCATAATTGAAGAGAAAACATGTCTTTTAAGGGACGTTTTATCAACTCCTTTGTTTATTATTTTGTTGAGTAGTTTCTTTAATTTGTACAGTGTTTTGTCTATTAGTTTGCAAGAGGAAATTCCATTATATTTTATGGTGGATATTATCAGCAATACCTTTACCGGCGTCGTGGTCATAGTTTCTTTGACAATTTGCAATTCCAAAATTCCAGAATACATGCTAAAAATAAAAGCAACTATCGGATCTTTAATTGATAAACATAAGTTTAGTAAACGGATTGACTGTAAAGAAATCAATGTATTTGAAAGAATGGAGAAAAAAGACATAATTTATATGTCGGCATGTGGAATGGTCACTTTTAAGAAGAGCTTTCTACTGTCAGCGTTTGGAACTCTTTTTACATATGGATTACTCCTTGTAAATTTAAAGTGATTATATATCTATGAAAAAAGAAAAATACTCAATGGGGCACTAAATCTTGCCTTATCAGCTTAGGTAAGCGTGCTACCTATATTAAGAATTATAATATCCGAATTAAATTTTATGATTTATTTTATACAATGCACTTAAATTTGCATTCTAAGTATTTTTGATTAATATTAACTGAAATATACGAAATTAAACGAAGTAAATGTGTGGATATTTTACAACATTTTAAATGCTTTCTCTGTAGTAAGTTTCGTATAAATGCTTGTGCCTCTAAAATAAATAAAATTTATTAGTTGCTTTTGATGAAATACTCTTAGTTCATTTTTATTTTTACTGGCGATGAAGTTTTCAGCTAAAATTTCGATACTTTAATTACATAGAGTATGAATATATTATGGTATTAAAAAGAAGGACTTGAGAATAATAGTTAAAAGTTTAATAATGTGTTCAGTTATTTCATTCTTTAACAAAATATTTGAATTTAACGAATATTTTTTTAGTATTCGAGATAAAAAAAAAAGAAGAAAGGATATTTATAATAAAGACTTTTAATAAGTAATTTGCATAAGTAACATAATTGTATGATAATTAAATTAGAAAATATGGACATTGTGTTATACTGCCTAGTAGAAATGTGGAACTTACAGAATGTAAATCAAATATCTTGAATGTAAACGGGGCATCAATTTTCTTTTATCATATACAAAACTTTCGTAAATGTGTATAACATGTGTATAAATTTGGTAAAATATCTTTGAGGTATGACAATGAATGACAGCAGTTTCTAACCTTTCTTTACCTTAGAGCAGTAGAGAAAATTCCTATTAGAATAAATAAATATGCGAGCAATGCTAAGTTTAAGACTGTTTTATAAAAAGATTGGGAAGTTATAAATATACTCTGGTATCATTGGAGTACACGGGCAATTTCTACTATTGTCATAGATGCTTGTGTTAGTAGAGGGAATTTTCATGCCATTGCAATGATATGTTCTAAATCGTGCTGCTGTGGCTGTCATTGATCTGAAGCAGTTAAGGTCTGTCGTTAGGGGTTTCTACAGATGTTGGCTGAAAAGTCTGCACTTAGCCGCAGTCCTTGCATCAGCCAGATGATAGTAGGAGAAATACGGACCATGTTGCGCGCTTCCTTGGCTAGAAAGTCTGCTCATTCATTGTCATCTAAATTACTTAATGTCATTTCTATATAAAAATTGAAAAATTTAAAAACATTGAGAAAATTTTACTTCTTAGAATATAAAACTAATAGTTGTGGTGTCAATTTTATAATCAGACGACCAGATAAATCTTGCAAAAATACCACTTTCATCAGTCATTTGTAGAGGAATGTAAAAAATCGAGTCGAAGGTATTTTATTCTATAACTGCTGTATAATAGCGTCAAGGATCTATGCTGATACCTCGGAATGATACTTATACATAACTAGACCACACTTACAACAACTTAATACAACACTAGATTCTAACGTTGAGTTGAGCCTTTATAACTTTCTAAAAATACTAATATAAGTGATAGGACATAAATACTTGCACAAACGAGAAATGGATACTTCTGAGTGGTACTTAAATCTTCCAAAGAAAAAAGTTTCAAGATTAAAATTGTATCTTTGGTTTATTCGGGATAACTGAATATTGGAGGTAGCTGTGAGAAGGCAGTCGTTGGAGTATGCTAAAGAATGACTTTTTGGCGACCGACGATGATTGAGGATCGTTAGAGTGAGTCAGCTTTGATGGGAGTTGCCAACTCAATCGATCCCGAGAAAGTTATTAAGGGAGAGTTTTGATTTTTTATTCAAAACTAGTGGACTTACGTGTAAGAGAGTTAATATACTGCAAGTTCATAGCATAAATAAATCAATAGAATTATATTAATCTTGTTTGGACGTAATCGACTGTGATAATTATGTGACTGTTTAAACTTAGAAACAATAACTACAGAAGAAACTAATTGGGAAGCGTTGCAGAATTATGTAAATCAAAAACAAGAATTTATTTGTTCCAGGGACAAATTTCTCATTGTACTTAAGTATAGAAAGGAAGTTTGCTGATTATTTTTTAGAAAGAAAACGACCATTTGTATATTACATAGATATTCTTAAGAAATCAAATAAACCGAGCAATTATATCAATGAAAGTGGAATGTAAAGACGATGACCGATTAATGCTAGAGTTTAAAGAGAGGCATTATATCGGTATCAAATGTAATAAATGCCTCGAACATTATTTTGTAATACAATACAATTTTTGAATTTTAAATTTAATTGCTCTTCATAATTTTAATGAAAAATAAACTTTCGTGCCAAAATTTCGAGAGCATGCGGAATGGAACTAAAATATCGAGCATTTTATGAATGTAACCCTTTCAGGGATGTTCAGAAAGAAACGTTTCTCTCATTTTAGAAAACTTGTGACATGAAAAGATGTATATAGGGCTTTTAAAATCAATTAAAAAAACTCATAAATCACATAATTTATACAAACATTACATAGAAAGTAAAATTTTGCCGGAGGCTATGTAAATGGTTTCATTATATTTTTTTTAATTACTTTGCTTTACATAATTTTTTAACACACATAGACACGCACATTATACATAAAAGTTACACACACACGTTTTTTTTTTAAATTTATAGTACGTACATCTCATATCTTACGTGTTTTCTTTAAATATTGTTATTTAAAAATAATTGTACAGAATGGTGTAGTATAAATATTTTTTTTTTCTGTAAAAATGTTACATTATGTAGAATTCTTCAGAATTTTTATATCCTTTATGATGAAATGAAAGAAACTTGAAATGATGTAGTCAAATTATACTCTTTGTGTAATAAAAATTGCTAAATATTATTAAAAATCTCAGGAAAATGGAATATTCATGTTGAAAAAGTAATTTTGAATTCAGTACTTAAATTTTAACCAAAAAATAATTTTGTCCTTAATGACTATGTTTTTGATTTTGACGTACGAAAAACAAAGTAAAGAATAATAATTAAATGAATTTTAGTGTATACATCTATATTCTCTTATTTCAAAAATAACGTTTTTTATGCTGTTCAGGAATTGTTTAGTGATTAATAAAACGGAAATATAAAATACATATATTTGTATTTACTATGTATATTTTGAATGTTACTTTAGTTTTTATATATAAAAGAATATTCACTGTATAGATATAGACCTATAATGTAAAAAGGAGATAAATAATGTAAAAGTGAGGTATTTATAGTACATCAATAAATGTTTATTTATTTAAGAATTTAAAAAAATTATCTCATACACCATAAAAGATGGCACTCGTAGTAAACCAGTAACCAGGTCTTTCTAGAGTACTAACCTTTGCTTGAAACGTGTCAAAATTTTAAGTCGATCGGACCAGAAACAGCTGAGTTATCGAGGTTGGAGTAAAGTCGTTTTGTAGTTTGTTTAAAAAATGGAAAAAACCGAGTTTCGTGTTCTGATAAAACATTGTTTTTTAATGGGTAAAAACACCATGCAAGCGAAACAATGGATTGAAAAATGTTACCCGGACTCTTGTCCATCAAAAGCAACGATTTGTCGGTGGTTTGCCGAGTTTAAACGTGGTCGTACCGACACAAATGACGCGGAACGCTCGGGTAGACCTGTGGAAGCCGTTACACCGGAAAATGTGAGTGAAGTGACAAAAATTATAATGAAAGATCGTAAAGTGAAGCTCCGTGAGATTGCTGAGATGACACAGATATCATATGGAAGTGTATTTACTATCCTTCTTGAAAAATTGAGCATGAAAAAGGTTTTTTCCAAGTGGGTGCCGCGATTGCTTTCGATGGAACAAAAACAGCAACGAGTCGATGATTCAGAAAGCTGTTTATCGCTATTTACTCGCAACAAAAAAGATTTCTTGCGTCGTTACGTGACCATGGACGAAACATGGATACATCACTGCACTCCAGAGTCGAAGCGGCAGTCATCTGAGTGGCGCACAGCTGGCGAAAACCGTCCGAAAACGCAGCAGTCAGCTGGCAAAGTCATGGCGTCAGTTTTTTGGGATACGCATGGCGTGATTTTCTTTGACTACTTCGAAAAAGGTAAATCGATCAACAGTGATTATTATATTGACTTGCTGGTGCGTTTGAAGGAGGAAATCGCAAAAAAACGACCGCACATGCAGAGAAAAAAAATCCTTTTTCACCAAGACAATGCACCCTGCCACAAGTCGATGAAAACAATGGCAAAATTGAACGAATTGGGCTTTGATCTGCTTCCCCACCCCCCCATACTCGCCAGATTTAGCCCCCAGTGACTACTGGCTCTTTGCTGATCTTGAAAAAATGCTCCAGGGAAAAAGATTTGGCTCAAATGAGGAGGTCATCGCTGAAACTGAAGCTTATTTTGAAGCGAAAGATAATTTTTTTTTATAAACATGGTATTGAAAAATTGGAAAAGCGTTGGAACGATTGTATCACCCTAAAAGGTGATTATGTTGATGAATAAAAAAAAATTTTGCAAAAAAAATGTTGTTTTCAATGTTAGTCTCGGGACTTATTGATCCATGTGTTATTAGTTAAAAAGTTACACACACACACACACACACGCACGCACGCACGCACACACACATATATATATATTTCCCTTTAACGTAAATATTGAGTAACTTTAATGCTCAATATTTACGTTAAATGGAAATATATTGATATCATTCTGCAATATTCCTTTTTGTAATTATCAAAAATTTACACTATTCACAGTTTACCAAACAATCTTCTTTTGTGATTTCATTTGGGAGTGCTGACATTTTGTAAAAAAAAATGTAAGGCACTGAGTTAAAGCAAATTAAATTTAACTAATTACTTTTTAAATTTTTATAACTGTATTTTTATAAAAAAAGTAATATTTCCTAAATAAGTAAGGAAATCCCAGCTGTTAATAATATTGAGTCTGATATCAATTTTACTCTTGCAAACGTGAGGAAATTTACAAATAACCGCAACTAAAATTTAATTCCAACAGATCAACAGTCGGTTTCTTTACTAATGCTGAACGATTAGTAAAATACTAACCTCGAATTTTTGTGAAAAATATTCCTATCCTGTTGACACCCAAATAATTTAAACTATGTATTAGATACGGAATTAACTTGTAATAAATACGTGGATATCCTGGTGTTCAAGAATCTAAGAAGAATTAAATCCTGAAATATATTTTTGGCTAAGACCGGAGTGACGACGTGGCTATTCTCATACTGCTAATGCTATGTATATTAACAAGTAGAAAAATTGGAACCGCATGATTAATGAAAATATATTATTACATACGATTATATTTGCCTTTTTTCGACCTACTTTGGATAATGGTTTTCCGGTGTACTGAGGTGCCTCTTCTAGCAGTCTTGAACTTGAACTAGCAAATCTTGAACGTGAACATCTGAGCGTGCAAAGAATTTTTATAGGGTTTCGAAGCAATTGCCCGAATAAGGCCTGCTTAGTATGAAGCCGATCTTCAAACTTTAAGCTACATAATTATAGAACCCACAATCGAAAGTCATTCTACTTGCGCCATTGGATTAATAACCAAAGACTTAAGAAAAATAGCTCCTTCAGCCACATGGAAAAAGATAATATTATATCCCGTAATGTAGGAAAACATTCTTTCAGACAGTGTATTGAATCATCAGAGTGCATTCCCGGCTTTTGCTTTTTTACTGAGTTTTCACTGCTGGTTCCCAAGAAAATTGACATCTCAGCTTATATCCAGCCATTGGCTTTAGAAACTTTCAACAATAACCCCAATTATGCCTTATTTGCACTCATTTCTATTTGCACTTATTATTTGTATTTTTTGCATTTGCACTGACCACAGCATAGATGACTATTCTCGCTGAAGAAGTGAAAGTTGCGTCAGTATTAATATTTTCGGGTGTGGTAGACATACTCAGATTACGTTATCCCGCTTCTTCAGTAGCATCTTAGAAGCCTTACTTTTCATTGTGGACGCAATTTTTTTTCAACGGTTAGTTCTTAATTTCCAGATACATTATATGTCCTCAGTTAACATAATTGAGTGGCTGTGGCTGTCTTGTGAAGATTTTTTTCCATAATCTTCTTCTAGTGCATAACTTTTTGTGGGAGAATATACTTCTGGCGATGGTCTAGCGGAGATTATACATAGAGATAAGCAACAACAACAAGTAATGTATTGTAAGCTTTCTTAACTGCATTTGGAAACAAACTGCTAATGCTATGTATATTAACAAGTAGAAAAATTGGAACCGCATGATTAACGAAAATATATTATTATTTTCTCGGATGGAACAAAGTTTAATCTAATTTTATCAACATGGTAAGTCCCGTACTGATTATGCAAATCTCACCTGTAGGATAAAATTTTGCTTTTTTCAGGGACTTTTGTTAAAATGGTGTTTTATGATTATTTTTTATTGGTTCACTCATATTTGATTTATTTTATGTATGTGTGAGGATTTTTTTTCGAGCCCATGGAGGAGGGGGGGGGAGTCAAAAATAGAAAAACATAATCTGCCCAGTCTGAATCAAAGTATGATGTGCCCTGGAACCGAATGAACGGCTAGCACAAGCAAAACCCAAATAAAACAGGCCTATGAGGCAGGATATACACTGTAAAATACTATAAAATAGAACAATAATTTTTATTAGATTTCGTTTAACCTTCTACCCTGTTGGAAAAAGTTTGTATAGAGATAAACTCTATACATCTATTAGACTAAATGGTATGTATACTTATTCTTGTTCATAACTAATATTTTTATATAACTTTATTTCATTTATTTTTGTATTTATTAACAAATAGGATACATTTTATACTTTTTATAATTATTCTTCCGCCATCTTTTACTTGATTACTTACAAAGTCTTCCAGTGCAATCCTTGTCTGTGCAAGCGGTACTAAGAAGTTAAAAATTAGGAAAGTAATAGAAATTTTTAAACTACAAATTCATTATGATTTATCCCCAATTTTTTTTATATAATTTTTATGACAAACAAGATTAAAAGTATACATTTCCATGTTCTTGGAAAAGAAAACTAATCCTGAAGTAAACCTCTTCTGCAGTTTTCGATCCTTCTTTGGAACGCGTTCTTTGCACCCTCCTCATTTGGGTATCCTGATGTCTTATGAATTTTTACCTGCTACAATTAAAATTTCTTTTTTATTGTTATCGATATATTTTTTTTCATCTTAATATTTATCTGAGGTTTCATCAGCTTTTTTCTAAGCTTATTTAATATAAATAATTTTTTGTATAACTTGAAAAGCATTTACACGCATAAAAACAAGCGTATTTATTACAGCTAGGTCAGTCATATTAAACATGCAGGCTTAGTTTTCCTTTTGCATGCATTCAAGGCATGCAGGCTTAGTTTGATCTATCATCAATATTTACTGTATCTTTTTATTATAATATAAAATTATATCTGGTTTCTTTCCTTCTTTATCTTAAGCTTTGACCTTATGGTCATGTATGCTTGAAAACCAAACAATGATAATTAAGTTTTTCTATCACATGACATTTAACGAGCTTTATTCTTATTGAAAACCCAGCTAAAATATTAAATTTATTTCTATGTGTATTAGTGATACCGATTGATTAAACAGATTCAGATAAAATACCATTTTCTTGTTCTTTGTTGAGAATAAAAACAATTCTACAAGTCAGAAAAAGCTATAAATTAAAGAGACTTATCTGTTTGAAGAGTAATTAAAAATAATATTACATACCAATTACAATCCGTGCAAGCTAACGTGAAATCAATTTTAGAAATGTATCGATTAGACATATTCGAGGTAAAAAAGGTTAAAGGTAAAACAATAAATAATAGAATTCAGATTAAAATAAGAATTGAACTCAATAAAGATATTAACATCAAAGTTCCAGTAAATCACAACCCACATTTTCTATTAAAACAGCTTATACGCGAATAGCATATTGTGCAGGCATCTCTACAAATCTTCTCAGTCATAGGCAATGATTCCTGATAAGAATACGTATTGCTAACTGAGAAAGAAAATAGATTCGTGTTAGAATTGTCCCGAAATATATGTTACATGCTTTTATTCATGTTAACATCTGAAAAACATTCTTTTCTGTTTTATACTTCTGATTAAATACGATTTCTAATACATCTTTTTTGAATATATCAAACATTTCTTAAGGCTAGATTAATTTTTTTATCACATTAATTTGTACATAATGGTTTTTTATTGCTTGAGAAACATCATAACGGAATTGCTTTAAAAACACGTGTTGAAATTTCTAAAGTAAGAAACTCAAATTTTTGATTTTAGGAAATTGTAAAGTATAATGCCCAAGAACCAACTAAATATCTTAAATGAAGAATTAGTTAAAATGCATGCTAATAGAAGATAAATTATAAAAAAAAATATCATTTCGAAACAATTGCAAATATTTGCATATTAACTTATATTATAAAATAATTTGTAGGGCTATTAAAATATAAATAAAATGGTCATTTACAATATGCGTTACATTGCATTACATTCGTCACTTTTAATTATATTAATAATTTAATAAAAAAAATAGTAAAAATGCATTATTACAAGATTTAATTGCTTGTAATAATGTAATTTTGTTAATATGTATTAGTCAAATGGATATTAAAAATGTCGCCAATAGCACTCATGTTTCTTCTAAGGGTGACGTTAATAAACAATCAATCAAAATCATACAAAAAGAGAGGAGTCGATAAATATGTTAAAAAAAGATTAATTGCTTTTTGATTTTTTCCTCTTGCGCATCATTAATTCTATATTATAAATTTTCACGTCTTCCGACTAATGGATTTTTATTGATGATTGATTTATTGATTGTTTATGTATTAAAGTCTCACCACCAAGCAACACAAGGGCTATTTTTTATTGATGAATAATTTGATTTCCTTTTCTTCATACAAATAACAAAAAGATATTGCAGAATTGTTCATGTTATTTCATAAAGCAAAGAGCTTAAATGAAATTTTTTTTAAAAAAAAATACATTTGTTAAATAACTAATTTTACTTCTACATAGACCAATATTTTTCAATTAAATTCAGTAAGAAATAAGATATTCAATTTGCTGCGTTTATTTAATTTAATCGAAGTTTTTCAACATCGAAAACATTATGATACAAGATGTTAAGAAGACTGGGGAAATTCAATTATATTTTTTCATGTTGTGTAATTTAAAGCGTTTTGAGAACCTTTCTTATTGTAACTCTAAAATAGAACTTGAGGTCTTGGCAATAAGCAAAAAAGTAATAAAGTTCTCGAAAACACGAGAGATAACAGATAATTGCGTATTTTGCAGTTTCGTTTTATTATAACAAATGAATAATTAACACTAGAGTTTTATTCATTAGTAAAAATTAGATTATAGAAATATTTATAAAAACAAAAAGTGAAAAAAGGATTTATTAAAATTAAAAATATGAAATGAGAAACGATATTTTTATCTAAATAATAGAACATTTCCTTCTACATTGAAATACTGAAATGATATTTTTCGTCTAGATAACTCGAATATTTCCTTCTACACTGCAATGCTGAGACATTTCCTTCTACACTGCAATGCTGGGACATTTCCTTCAACTCTGTAATGTTGAGATATTTCCTTCTACATTGAAATACTGAAATGACATTTTTCATCTCGATAATTGGAGCAATTCTTTCTTCATTGGATCCTGAAATGAGATTTCCGGAAAATTTCCTTCTGCATTGAAATTTTCATCTTGATAATTAGAACACTTTCTTCTACATTGAAATGACTTTTTTCATCTCGTTAATTAGAACACTTCCTTCTGCACCGAAGTGCTGAAAAACGCCTTTGCCATAATAAAAATTTTTTATTGAGATTGTGCAACATTCTTTATCAAAACAGTTGGAAGAAATTTCTTAAAATTCCTGAGATGTTTCGTAAAATTAATAAATCTAAAGAAGAAAAACTTTAGTAAAATTCTTTAATATCGGAATACATTTTGACTCATTAATTATCCTGAAATAATTATAACGAAAAAAATGTGTTGAACATATACATAGTAATGAAAATTTCAGACCACTGCAAAATGTATACAAATACTTCTAAAATAGTTATTCGAAGAAGACGCTTCGTGGAAGTTACTTCTACAAATGTTCCTTTATGGATTATATTATCATTCAACTGCCGTAAAAAGAATTGGCTCATTATATATTTTTTGAAAATATTTTCTTACTTTTTAATAACAGTATATTATTTATCAGTTATCTGGGTGCTTTTAGCGGTTGCAAATCACATGTTTCATACACAAGATAAAAAAGAAAATTTTGCATACCTATTTGTTGATATTTCAATTTTTGCATTATGGTTTTCAATGTTTTCTCAAAGGAAAAACTTACAAACTCTAATATTTTCAGTCAAATCAAGTTCAAGATTATTTAAAAGTAGTAGTATTATTAACACATATATTATGAATACGATTCTTATGATCAATTGCATTTCATCTCTTCTTTTGGCAACGGCATATACTTACCTGATGTACAAAGAAGACATCGAAAACCACTTTTGGACACTCGGATATACTCTTCAAGATAAAAAATACAGAACAATTGTGGATTTCATTTCTCAGTGCATCTACTTTTTAATGTATTTTGAATACCCATGGCTCTTTGCTTTATCAATGTGTACTCTTATACAACGTCACGGACTTTTTCTTTTTCATATTAACGAAAGAATAAGAATTTGCAGTGGTGTTCAGTCACCCACTAAATACATAAATGTACTAAACTATTATAACAGAATGGAGAAAAAAATCTATCTTTTAAGAGAAACTTTATCAATGCCATTGCTTTTTATCTTGTCTATTTGCTTCTGTAATTTGTACACTGCATTGTCATCTTTTTTGCAAAGCGTTATGGCATCTTATAATGCATTGCAATTGGTTAGTAACGCTTCCACCGGCGCACTTATTATATTTTTGCTGACAGTGTTTAGTTCTAGGATTCCAGAGAATATGATGAAAATAAGAACAACAGTCTCATTTTTAATCGATCAACATCCACATCATATTTCGGAGGAAATCGTCGTTCTCAAAAAAATTAAGAAAAAAGAAATCATTTACTTGTCAGTTGGTGGTGTTGTGGATCTTAAGAGAGGTTTCCTTTTGTCAGCCTTCGGAACTCTTTTTACTTATGGATTACTAATTTTCAACTTAAAATGAATTTCAAAACTTTATTTAGGGCTATTTTAGCTTTGTTAAAAGAGAAAAGAATGAAAAAAAATTCCCCAGTTTTTTGGATATAGAAATCAACTCGTCTACTTTTAAAAAATAAAATAAATCTTGTATACATACATAATCTGTTAGAAATGTTTTAATAGGCAATTTAGCTTGCATATTTTTTTTTATCTGCTGATAAACTATTTGTTAAACACAGTTGGTTCATTCAGAAGGAAATGCGGTTAAGCTCATTTTTTGATACTACTGATTTTTGTAAATTTAATGGAATAAACAATACTATTTTTAGTTATTATGGAATTTATTTGTTGTTTAAATTTTTTTTTTCTGGGTCAGAAAGCCTTTGGTTTCATAGTTTCAAAATAAGTTGCATTATAATTTCAGAAGTCATTCTGAATATGTCTACTTTTAAAAAATATTTTTTTACATAAATTTTGAGATTTAAACTAAATTATTCCTCTTTCGATGCATTTATTATCACAGAACAACAGGAAATTACTGACAATTATATCTGTTGGTAACACTGAAAAATGTGAACGTAATATCTGCGGAGTCATGGTCTCGGTCTCGGTCTCTTGCCCGGCATGTAAATGTGGTGGATAAAATTGGAGAAGCAAACTAAACATCATTGGATTCAATTATAATTTCAACGAGGATACTTTTCCTGTATTTGATTCGATTTTTTTAACGTCGTACTGAGAAGCAGTACGATGGCCATTGGCGACGAACTTTGTAATTCCGAACCTCGGTCGAGGAAGTCACTTGAATTAGCATCTCGTTCTCAAAACTTCCACGCTACACTTTCGGAAGAGTTGGGACCTCAACCAAATTTTACATGCATCAGGCCTGCTATACGGGGAGTCTTTAGTGGCATCAGGCTCGTAATCGCAACTCGATAAAAACAACGCTGGCCATGAGTTTTCGAACAAAACCACTAGGCTACCGTGGCCATCTATTTTTCATGTAATTGACATGAAAAAGAAAAACTAAGTAGGTCAGTAATATTTTAAAAAATATATATATATAAATCAGACATTATTGCACCCTAGAAGTGGAACAATTTCATACGGAAAAAAAGGTATAATGAATTTATTAAAGTGTACATAAGTATCTCAAATAAAAATACACAACATTTGTTTTTCTTAATGTCCTGTAATGCATATAAGAATATTATATGGTGATCGAAATTTAGATTCAAATAATTTGGAAGAATATAAGATTTGTTATGATAAATAAAAATAAAACTTATGGCAATAAACATTATCGTAATATTTTTACATATTTTTTTTTATCTTTTCCAGCTCCTCAAATATGAAAGTCCTTGTATATACTTACGCTCTAATTTTAATATCTTGTATCTAGTTTTTTTTGTAGATCATGCTCTTTGAAAAAACTCTTTGTATACTTTTCTGATAAAATTATAATAATCAAAAATTTTAAAAATTAATGTGTATTAAAAAATTAATTTTCTCTATT
This sequence comes from Nephila pilipes, assembly GCA_019974015.1. Lineage (NCBI taxonomy): Eukaryota > Metazoa > Arthropoda > Arachnida > Araneae > Nephilidae > Nephila > Nephila pilipes. The sequence continues at coordinate 51,953 of BMAW01020849.1, read as the reverse complement.
TTTGTTCTCAAACTTAACCATATTACAGCATCTGTAAGCAATAAATTTTTTTGAATAAGTAACAAAGAATGTAATAAATAACATATATTTCAAAACCTTCAATGATGACATTTCTATTTATCTCATTTTCAAAACTACCTCTAGTCTAAAGTGAAAGATAAAATGTGAGGCACTTTACATAGAGTTATGAAAACATAATACGTTTTTAAAGATTAAGCTACATATTGAAAAAATTATCCATTTATCTTGAAAATATAATTTTTACATGTTGTAAAAGTCTGATTATGTTAACCAGAATAAAAGTTGAGCTTCGTTCAAGCGATGTTATTCAGAAATGTTTGAAATCGGTTCTTTATCGAAAGCACCAACACTGGAAATTTCAAGTTGAAGATGTTGAATATTATGAAAAGTTTGTATGTTTAAAACATGTCATTTCTAGATTTATGCTTTATCTGATATTTTCTTAGCCTTTTTACATCTTTTGTAAGCATCAATTTTAGCATTAAATTTTGTAATGATTTATTTAATTCAATACATTATGAAATACACACAATATAGACTTGCTGTCTGGGAGAATTAAAATCGATTTGGGAAGAACATTGTTCTACTGTTTTTAATACAAGTCCTCTAGAAGAGGGAGTAGAAATGTTGGAATCTCACGCTAAGTCCTAAATTAAAGTTAACAAAAACCTCATGGATGACTCTCAAACCCGTTGATGACACGCAATTAGGCGACAAGCGTTTTTCCAATTTCAACTATTGTTTAAGACTTAAAAAGATAAACTGTCTAATGTGTTATTTCTCAACATTATTCTTGAGAAATTGGATCGCGAAAGCCACAAACAATATGAATTGATCTTAAAAGATAAGGAGGTCCCAGATTTTGACGAATTTTTAAATTGGTTAGAAAGAAGAAATCAAATTCTAAATAATATTAATTCTAATGCTGTTGTTAAACTTAACCAAGAGAAACCAAAATCATTTTTTGTCAAGAATAACAAACCCACTAAAAATTGCCGTGTGTGTAATTTAATTCCTCCAATTTATCACTGCGAGAAGTTTAAGGAAATGAAATTAGCAGATAGATTGGAAATCGTAAAAAGGTTCACGCCTTGTAATTCCTGCCTTAACTCACACTTAAATTTTAATTGTGCTAGTAAAGGTGTTTGCCGTGTGTTCCAAGAAAAAAATCTCATCACACTCTTCTACATAAGTATTCTGCAGCTGTCATTAATTAAACTCCATTCGTTGAGTCACTAATTCCGATCCAAAGCTGCTCACCTACGTAAACTATTTTCCCCCATCATTTAGAGCCCCAAATATCCCTTTTAGCGAATGGAAATCAGAAATAAATAATAAACACAGCAATAATTTACGCGAACTCATTAGGCGAAAAAATACCGTTGTGTGGAATACTTTATTCTGGAAGTGAATCGAATATCATTATTACCAAAGCAGCAGATTTATTAGGTTTGAAAAAAGAAAGATAAACACCCCAATTTCTGGCTTGAACGACTGTTCATTATTCGTGAAAAACAAGGTCACTACAGAGATTTCAAATCAGGAGGGTGATGAGAAATGGTTAATTGACTTATTGAATCTTCTAAAAATCACAGATTATTTACCATCAAGGAAAATAAATCTTTCAAACTTAAATATCCCTGATAATTTAAAGCTCGCCGATTCAACATTCCATTTGCCTCAAGAGGTTCATCTGGTCCTCGGTTCAGAATATTTTTTTGGTTTATTAAAGGGGGATAAAATTAAACTAAGTAATAACTTAATCCTGCAATCGAGAAGCTTCGGTTATTTAGAGTCGGGAAGCACTGCAAATGATAATTCAGAAAATGTACTTAAACATTGTTTCTTGAGTAAAAATTTATTAATTCTAGTTAACACTTTAATGTCACAAGGTCATTGAGAAAACCGAAACATTTTTAAGCGATGAGTTAAATTTTTGCAATGAACACTTAAAAAACACACAGTATTGTAAAATTTAAGGAAAATACGTTGTAGAGATGCATTTTAAACCCCAGTGTTCAGAAGTTATGTTAGAGAAATCTAAACAAGTTGCCTCATAGAGATTAAGTAAATTATGGTAATGCTTGGAACGCGACCCCACACTTAAGCTCTCTACTCAGAATTCCTTTCTGAGTACGAATGCCTTAGTCATATGGAAGGAATTAAAGAGCCTGAAATTAAGGACGCTGGTAACTATTTCCCTCATCATGGCATCTTGCGCCCAAACAGTCAAACGACAAAACTGAGAGTGGTTTTTGATGTTAGAGCAAAAACAACAGAAACTATTTAAATGACTTACTCTGTAAAGGAGGCGTTACACAAGAGGATCTTTTTTCAATTTTAATTTGGTTTAGAAAGCACAAATACACTTTTACTACCAATATCGAGAAAATGTTTAGAATGGTAGAAATCAATCCCTCGCAAACTGAATTTCAAACGATATTATGGAATGACAGTAAAACGTCACCAATTAAGGTGTATCGGCTAAAAACCGTTACTTTCGGCACAACTTGTGCTCCATATCTGGCCACAAATGTCTTACAACAATTGGCCTCTGATGAAAAAGATTATTTTTCTTAAGCCGCGAGTGTCGTTCTTCAAGACTTTTATTTGGACGACTGCCTATCAGGCTCATCCAATCTTAATGAATTTGAAACACTCAAAACTGAACATTCCCAGCTCCTACAAAAGGGAGGCATGCACCTGCACAAGTGGTGCTGTAGTAGGACTCCAACCCGCGAACCCCAAACGTTCCCACTGGATAGGAACTCAGAAGAGGTAACTTTAGCTATGCGACTTTTTGTTATGCTATGGGGAAGCTCTACAGATACTTTCTCCTAAAAAGTCACCGTGTGCACTAATAGCAGCTTCACGAAGAGAGAGATATTCTCTCAGATATCGCCCGTATTTACTACCCCCTTGGTCTTCTTGATCTATTTATCACCAAGGCAAAAATATTTATGCAACAATTTTGGTTGTTAAAGAACGATTGGCATGAGAATTTACCTCCAGACATCGCAGACTAGTGGAAAAGTCTTATCACATCCTTACCAGATCTAGAGTTAATTAAGATCCCTAGATTCATTTTACATAACAGTGTGACATCCATTGTTTTGTGTGGTTTCTCAGATGCTTCTTCTAAGGCATTCGGAGCAGAGATATACCTCCAAAGTGTATCCATATCTAATGACATCTTCCCCCGAGTTTTGTGCAGTAAATCATGAGTAGCTATAATAAAGCGGATGACAGTGCCCTGTCTTAAATTATCTGCATGTCTTCTGTTATCGCAGCATGTACACAAAATCATAAGAGCTTTAAAGTTAAATATTGACTCCATGCAGCTTTTTACCAACTCTTCAATTACCTTGTCATCGATCAACACTTCGCCTCATTTGCTTAAAACTTTTGTGTGCAACAGAGTGGTCCAAATTCAAGAACTTTCCAAAGACTTTCATTGGAAACACGTATCTTCGAAGTCCAACCCTGCTGATTTACTTTCCATAGATTTAGAGGCAAAGGCCCTTGCAGCCTCCGAACTTTGGTGGAAAGAACCAGACTTTTCCAAGATAAACTTATGTGACTCTCAAACTCTCCAAACCCCTAATAAAGTGACTTTAAAGTCAAACAACGATTCTAATTTCTTAGATACTTTGATATCACTAATAACTTTCATAAACTAATTAGAATTCTAGATTTTATTTTTAGATTTAGAAGTAACTGTATATCACTTCTCAAAAGTACTGGACCCCTAACTCAAGAAGAATACCAAAAGGCAGAAGTTCATCTGTTAAAAAACCTACAGGTAAAGTATTTTCACGCGGAGATAAGCGCCCTTAAGAAGGGATCCCTAGTTTCTCCTACAAGTAAGCTTAAATTTCTAAATCCCTTTATAGACCCACCAGAGGGATTAATTAGAGTTGGCGGCAGAATTTCACATTCTAAAGTAAATTTCAATCAAAAATTCCCAATCGTCCCACCTGAAGGAAAAAAAGTGGTTAATCTCATATTTCTGTACCATCACAAAAGAGATTTTCATGTAGGCCCTCAAGCCTTACTAAACACTGTTTGTTTAAAATATTGGCCACTCGGTGGTAGAAGTACAACTAGAAAGATCGTTCACGAATGCGTAGAATGCTTCAAATGCAAACCAGTCATTGCAACCCAAATTACGAGAGATCTTCCTTCAGAAAGAGTAACGCATAGTTCCGCATTCTCAAATGCTAGCATTGATCTATGTGGGGCCCTTTGAAATGAAATACAAAGGGCAAAGAAAGGACACTTTTCAGAAAATTTATGTAGTATATTCGTATGTATGGCCACTAAGGCTGTTCACATGGAATTTGTTTCCGATTTAACTCCAGAAGCTCTAATCGGCACCTTAAAAAGATTTTTTGAAAGTCGAGGTAAAAGTTCAATCATTTTTAGCGACAACGCTACACATTTTACTGGAGTCTCTGCAGAGCTCAAACGGTTGCATAAACTAATGTTGAAAAGTTAACGACATTTCAAGCCTGTTAGCCTCAGAAGGCATCAAGTGGAAATTTTTGCCTCCTAGAGCACCCAACTTTAGTGGTCTCTGGGAAGCGGGAATAAAAACTTTCAAATACCATCTAAAGAGAGTGGTAGGTTCTACAAGGCTAACCCTTGAGGAATTCTTAATATTTATCGAATTGAGGGCATTCTCAATTCCTGGCTACTCTCACCCTTATCCAACGACACGGATGACTTCCAAGTAATAACTCCTGGACATTTTCTAATTGGCATACCAACATATTCCGTCTCAGAACCCAATCTAACCGACAAAGGGACAACATTCTCAATAGATGGCAAATAAGTCAAAAACTTGTCCAAACTATTTGGAAACGCTGGCAAAACAGCTATTTAAGCGATCTGCAACAACGTTCAAAATGGTTGCTTAGAAAGCAAAACATAACTCCTGGTATCTTAGTCCTATGAAAGGATACGAAGCTTCCCACTTGTACTTGGTCTATGGGTCGAATCATTAAAGTCATACCAGGACCTGATGGAAATGTCAGAGTTGCTGACATAAGTACTCGAAAGGGTATTGATAGAAGAGCCATTTCCAAAATAAGTATTCTACCAATCATTGATAATTACAAATTGCAAAATAATTAATTTCTATTCTCCTTTATGTATTAATTATACATTTTATGTTATCATCGTGTTATTTGTTTATTTTTTTATATGTTTACAATTTAAAGGACTCTATTTGTCAAGTTATGTGTCAACCTTCTAATTTTTCATTATGTAATATTTGTATTAAATTGTATTTTTTAAAAAATTTGAAATATTATATATTTGAACGCGGGCCGGGATGTTCTCCTACTTGGCAACGGCGTACTCAAGACGAGAGCACTTGGCTCCCATTTCAAATTGTAGCAACCCTGGCGTGTGCCAGTGAAGGAAGAAAATTTTTTAAAACGTTTTTCTGAATTTCACTTGGTGTGTGAGTGTGTGTGTGTGTCATCAAATTTTCGATCGTTAATTTAACCAAATTCCCATCAAGCTAGAACTCTGAAACCTTGGGAATCGTTCTCACTCGCCTAACAATGCGATATTTAGACATTTGCGACAAGTTTTAGCTAGTATTTTCTTCAATAATGCAGTTTATCCCAACCACTTGGCGCGATTTCAAAAATTGGCATCAAACTTGGCGATTTTTTTGATTGGCTGAACGTTAAGTCCGTAAAACGGACCAGGGTAGCCACATTTGGCAAAATACTGCCAAATAATTCTTGTCGCCAAGAGTGATTGGGTTAAACTGCATTCCAACCATTTAATTTACCGGATGAATTAATTAATTTTAGTTACTTTTAACGTTTTTATGTATTTCACTTGGTGTGTGTTTCTGTGTGTGTGTATCAGTGTGTCATCAAATTTTCTATCGTTAAATTAACCAACTTCTCATCAAGCTAGAGCTCTGAAATTTCGGGAACCGTTCTTACTTGCCTAACAATGCAATATTTAGATATTTGCGACCAGTTTTAACTAATATTTCAATAATTTTTCTTAATAAACTTTGCCACTATATAAAAACGTTGTTTTTTAAAACGTTGGTTTTTATCTCGAATTATTCATGTTACTTTTTGTATGAGCTAGAGACTAACAAGGTCCGAGGCAACAAGCCTCACTCTGTTATCGTAATAAACAATTACAACAAGTAATTGTCATCATTTCCAATATACAGTCTACTTACACTCTACGAACAAGGGCCGTCCCATCAACATTATTTAAAGTATTTGCTAGCTTTCATACTTAACTATACCTACTCCAAAAACATTTTATGTATCAAGCCCAGGCATTTGCTCAACCATATTAATATTTCAGTTATAATATACAACATAATTAATATGAATGTAGTATTATATGTGTGGAAAATTTTTGAAGTACTGCTATTGATATGTTCCAGGCTTTATCAACCAACGAGCTAGTGAAATTCATTTTAGATCCTTTAAATTTATTTAAGTATGAAATAAATGGAATTTGTATTCATATTTATAGGTCTGATTCACTTTTTATATTTAAAAGAATTATAAATTAAAGTGAAAGCATACACTTAAATAACTACTTACAAAACATATACTTATAAGTAAATTATAATCTTACAGAAGTAGGAAAATTTTCAGAATGAAGAGAAAAAAAGAACTAACATTTTGCTAATGCTGCATTAAATTAAAAAGACTGTTTTAAATTATCATCCCGTTTCGTTATACATAGAACCATGTAATTTAATTGTAATAAAATAACTAATACAGTATTTATTACATTAATTACTTTTTAATTTAGTAGTATTTTACACTCTTTACAAATATTTAAGTTTCTGTTCCTGCGAAATGTGATTATATTCTGTCTGATTCTTTTTAATTTTCTGTATGTATAAGTCGATTTGGATTTCACTTTAATCATAAAGAACCACGAAATGTTTTAAGTATTTATTATGACATAAATACAATATATTGAATCACTGCCCGTTTTTATCTGTTTACAGCCAAGGCATCTAATACACTAAATGTATTTGTCAATCGTATCATAAATACTTTTCAGAGAGTGATATGAAGCACAGTTATCTCAAATACCGCAAACAAAAAGTGTCAGAAGTATATATCGTAAAATTGACCTTCTTAAATAATTTTTTTAAATCTTTGATCAAAATAATGAAAGTTCACTTTCATTTTGGAAACATATTTTTTCCCTTGAATTCTTACAGATAACTGTTTATGTTGAATTTTAGCTAGTTAATTCACAAAGAAAAATATTACAAATTAACTGAGATTTATTCTTTTATGTAATACGATGCCCGTTAAAAAATACCCGTATTAGAAATGGTAATGAGAAAGAAGCAAATCACTGTTGTAATGTCCATTAATTATTTCTCCTATTTCGAAGTCCATGAGTATGAAGCAAGAATTTTTCCGATCAATGAGATGGTCTTTGCCTTCTGTGGACAGATTCATTGGTATTCATAGCAACCCATTGTTTTGTACTCATATCTCATCAACAGTGATACAAAATGATAACAACTTGACGTGACAATTCTTCACACGCTGTAGCGCGACATACTGCCTCCACAGCAGGCGTAATGGTCTGAGGGGCCATAGCCTAGCCGGTCCACGCTAATTGTGGTACGTGGAACCTTAACGAGCCAGCCTTATGTTGCTGACATTCTTCGTTCCCACGCTTGACCTTTCTTAAATGGTCCTCCAAGGTCAATCATTCATCAAGATTTTTCTCATCCGCGTACAGTTCGAATAGCTCAAGTCTTTCTCCCTCATGTTCAGACTCTTCCATGGCCGGAATCTTCCCCGGACTTGTCCCCTATAGAGCATTTGTGGGACCATTTGAAATGCCAGACGCCACGGTGTCTTTCTGTGCATGATTTGGAGATTGTTGTTACAGATTTGTGGACCCAACTCCTCAGAAAGACATGCGCCATTTAATCAGTTTAATGCTGGACCGTTTACAGCATGGATTGCAGAAGAAGGCGATTCGACGTGCTATTGAAATTGCATTATAATTGTTTCGTTTTACACTCTGTATTTGTTTAATTGTCTTGATTTTGAGATCATTCGAGCTTCTGCTCTGTATCATTATGTGAATTAAATTTCATTTCAATATGAAGCTCTCTTCTCTTGGTGCGCTATTTTCAATGTTCATGAGTGTATACCAAACACGAATAAATTTGTATTTATCCTTTCAACTAAGCACCATAAGGCTATGGTTTCAGATGAGAAAAGGAAGAAACAAGATATAATTTTATGAAAATTAAAAAATAAAACCAAAAGTAGAGCAGATATTACTGATTTATTAAGAGCGCGAATAATTGCAAAGGGGAACTAGGAGATTATCTGTGATCTTATTCTACAACGTTATTGATTAGGTGGCAGTTAATGCGTTTGTTGCTCTTATGGTAGTAAATTCTTTAAGAAATCAAAACAGGCAGAAATCAAGTTGTTTTTTTCCTAAATGAACCAGTAAAACACTGCTAACTAAACCTCGCAGAAATATTAAGATGAAAAAAATTCTTTTAACTACAAAGAAGAAATTTCAACCGCAACAGGTAGGTGTAAAAACCAAAAATAAAAAATAAAAGTCTGGCTACCTAAAAAAGTAGGGTACAAAGAACGCGAGCCAAAGATAAATCGAAAAATGTAGGTTACGAGGTATGCTTCATGATCCGCGTTTTTTTTAACAAGAACCTGTAAATGTGTATTATAAATCTTGTCCTTCATTAAATAAATTATCCGGAATAGTAGATATAAAGCGTAACAAATTAGAAATTAAAATTATATTTCTTCTCAAGCTTTAAAATACTTAAAAGCGCTGATACAAACAAAACTTTGGACGGTTAGAGGAGCTGGAAAGCAAAAAAAAAAAGTTAAGGGGAGAGTTTTAGTCTATGTATGGAAAATTACACACACACATCGCCTATTGTAATACATATAAAAAAAATAAGCGCACGAAAACTATAAAAATATTTAGGACTTAGAGTAAATATAAGTAAAATTGGGTCTAATAGATCAAAACAGATAAAATTAACTTTCTTAGAACAGGGGGTAGGGAAGGTTAATGCATTTGTAACATTTTATCTATGTTTAAATAATCGTTCGGAGAATTATTATTCGGAATATTTGCGAAGTAAAATTTTTAAGTGCCCTAACAACATATAATTTAGAGAACCAGTGAATCCTCTTTAATGAAAAGTTCTTTAAGATTTTGTATCTAAAAACTTTTTTTATTTTTATTTCGTACTTTTCTTCCTTTTTAATATCTAGAATAAAAGATATTTTACTGAATTTTTTGATTGAACGGTATTTGATTGCTTGTGTGTTTCATTGCATTTTTTAGAAGCAATACGATGGCTATTGGTGAAGGACCTTGTAATTTTGAACCTTAATCCAATGGCGTGGATTACATCTGAGCCAGTATTATCCTTCTCCAAACTTAAACAAAAACGCCTATAGAAGAATTTGGAACCTCAAAAGATTTAAACTACTCGGTTGGTCTTAACTGGCATCAGGATTTGAACCCTCGAATTGACGGAAACAACACCGGTCATAAGATCGCTACCACATGCCCACTAGAATAAATTATATTATCAGGGTACAATTTATTAGAAAAATGCAAATTTATCGGAACGATAATATAATATTATTCTTTTTCTATGAAGAAAATCGACATCATTCATTTAAAAATATTACAAAGGAAATTGTTTCTTACAAGACCAGAGCTATATATTTAAAATAATTTCTAAAAATAGAAGTTACAGGTCTTCTTGATACGATTGGTCATTTAAAATACTTGAGATCCTTTTATATATATATGTTAATGCTCCTAAATATGCATATTGTCAAATAGACACAGAAATGCAATTTTGGATACATTACAAGGAATTTAAATTTAAAAGCGTATACTTTTCATGTACTATTTTATACTATTACAGGACTTTTAGCTGTTTCTGTTTTATATCATAATGATGATTTTTCCCTTCATATATCCCTTTTTAACTATCCTCATAACCCCAATTTATTTCCATTAAAGGAATTTAATTGTTATTTAAGCTTATCATATATTGCATCTATAATCGAAACAGGTATATTAGTAATTTATAGTACCGTATATAAACAGCAATAAATTCTTTTAAAAAAATCTGGTATTATTGATATAAAAATATTTATGGGCTTAAAAATTCTTTTCAAATCGAAAAATGAAAGGAAAGGATTTAAAAAATTTAATTCGAAAATGAATTCTTACTATTGTTTTTATTCAATTGTAATTTATTTTATATAATTTTTTTTATTAATTATGCAATTTTACTTTACATCAATTCTTAAGAGTAGACAAATGAAATAGTTCTTTGTAATTTAAATGAAAGTAATTAATAATCTTTTATAACAATGCTTTTAAATATTAAACCTTCATTACTTCAACATTTCAACCAAATTTGCTTTTATATATTCTGTTTAATGATTGATTTTCAAAAGACTTTCATAAATTCATTTTGGATATGAAGTAAGCCATTATTTGTTACTATATTGATTATGGCAGGCACTACGTTTACTTCCCATTATTGAAATTTAATATTTTTTAAAAGTTTATTTTTAATAATCTACAGTATAATATTATCATTATTATATAAGCTATTGTTAAAGCATAACACGTACAATGAAACTAATCAGAATTTAAAATTGTGTTTCAATCTGATTTCATTGAGATCAGTTAACCATTTTCTCAGTATAGTGCTGTTTTCAATGAGTACAAAAGCATAAATTAGGATTTAGAGGACTCATATAACATCAATTTTTTTCTCTTTTTCATTTAATTATAATAGATACTTCAAAAAAATGGACACGTATTTTTCATCGGAATAATGAAAGCCATACAAAAACACTACATTTGAACCTTAGGTTTAGGTACCTTCAAGATCGAACTGTAATTTTGAAATTGGAAAAATTCTGAGCAATGTTTTCATCTAAATTGTAAAACAAATTACGATCAGATTATATCAGCATTTGGATCTAGCATGAGATTGAAAATGACAGAATCATAAAACTTGTTAATGCGGGGAAAATCAACAAAGTTTTCATTATTTACTTCAATATTCATTTATTTTGGCCTTTCCTATCACTCGATGATGTATATTTTTCAAAACTGGTGTTCAAGAAGTAATAGCGTTGTTTTCAGTTCTTGAAATTCAATTATATTCGAAAAGATTCAAGGTACGGGTATTTTTCATTTAATGTACTGTATTAATTTTTATCTTTTATTTTGATGAATGGAGACACTCCTTGAAAGTCATTAGATTTATTTTCAACACGAAACACATTTACTTAAAGTATCGAAGTAGAAGACACTTAAAATAGCTTGGATTTTTATGAAATTTTTAATTCAATTTCTACTTCATTAAAATTGTATTATAGACTGATAAATACATTTGCTTATGAGATGTGCGTCATTCAGTTGTGGATAGAGATTGCTAACAAAAACATTTATCTAAATAATGCCGACAGTGTCAGTAGATGAAATATGTTTTAAATAATAAGACAAATGAAATGATTGAATGTAAAAAGATGCATATCTGGTCAATAATCCACTCAATTTGTTATGATAAATTGTATTATTGTGTAATCATTTTATGTATTGAGAGAGAAAGAGAGTTTAAATATTAGGAAACATAACTTTCTGTCTTCTGTTTACAGAAGAAAAAAACTCTCCTAACAAGAAGAGTTTTTTGCACAGTAGGAAAAACCGATAACTAATAACTGTTGATAATTACGTTGCGTTTTGAGAAATATAACTCATATAATCAAACGGATCTGAAAAGTAAACACAAAAAAAAATAATAAGGAATTTCATATTAAGATTTATATTGTTTGAAAAAGAGTTAATTACTAAATGTTATATATGAACTGTATTAAATGTACTATTTTAATGCTGTTTGAATTAATTTAACTTTTTATTACTCTGAAAATAACAAACTTTAGAGCTTGAAACATTATTTAAGATAAATGAATTACAAACAGTCAATTACTGTAATTTCTTAGATGCTAATATTGAATAATTTTTTTAATGGAAAGGAAAAAACAATATTGTAAAATATTCTTTAAAAAATAAAAATAGACATTTCACATTGAGAAATAGAATAATATCTCTTATAATAGCTTTTATAAAGAAATATTTCTTAGCAGAACTCTATATACGAACCTGAAAAGAATAAGTTAATAGGATATTATAAAAGAACACATAATACTTTAAGCATAATTAAAGTTTTATCAAATAAATATATTCAAAAATGAGAAACATTTCAATAAAATATTTAAAATCCCACAAATTAATCATTCACCGAAGCGAACTCATGGAAATTGTTTCCATAAATGTTCCTCAATGGGTAATATTGTCAGTCAATAGTAAAATATATAGTAAAACTATTAAAAATGCTTTTAAATATTATTCTTATTATTTTATAACTGCATTCCATTTGATTTCGATATATTTGTCTATCGCTGTACTTTTACTGATATATTATTATGGTGATTTAGGTTATATATATATGCTCAATATTTCTATGAGTGTTTTCTTATATTATGCTGTGTCACATAACAAGAAAGATTTTCGAACTCTCGTTTCGTTTATCACACATCACTCTCTTTTTAGAAAAAACTCCTCAAGTAAGAATTACATAAAATTCACAAAGTTACTCCACTTCCTTATTCATCTTTCACCTTTATTATTTACTTTTATATGTTCGTATTACGCTCACGAAATAATAGGTACAGCCAGTTTGTATACCTTTCAATATCAGTTTGAAGATAAAATAGTTCAAACCTGTCTGAATATTTTTGGTGAATATACTTTTTTTGTACTATTTGTTGAATTCCCAAGCATTGTCGCATTTTCCTTATGCATTTTGGTCCACTACTACGGATTACTTCTCCTTAAGTTCAATAAAGTTCTAAAAAATATGGATTTTAACGACATTGAAAGCATAACAAACGATTATAATTTAATCGAAAAGAAAATCCTCCTCTTGAAAAAAGCCTTGTCAATTCCACTTCTTCTAATACTGTTGATATGTTTCTTGAATTTGTATACTATTTTATCAGTCAGTCTGCGAAAAGGATACCCGGAATACTATATCATAGAAATAGGCTGCATTGCCCTTATAGGAGTTTGGATAATAATTTTGATCACAATGTGCACTTCTAAAATTTCTGAGAATTTGTTAAGAATAAAATCATCAATTGGATCACTGATTGACAAATACCAATTCAGTCATTTCGGAGGAGGAAATACATTGAATGTTCTTCGAAGGATAGAGTCTAAGGATCCAATTTACTTGTCAGCTGGTGGCTTCATAGAAATTAGAAAGGAATTTCTGTTATCAGCATTTGGTACTCTTTTTACGTATGGTGTGCTTATTGTCAACCTGGGTTAAATTATAGTAATCATCAGAAGAAAGATTGTGAAAAAAAAACTGATTATCATTTTTAACACTTAGTTTATTAATATTGCACATCATATTAGAGAAGCATTAGATGATACAAAAGCGTTTGTTGGCTTACAAACTTTTCCAAATCCTTTGATAATATGACTCTTATAATATTCTAATTGCTTATTAGTGTAAGCAATATAGAAATGTTTTCATTTTAAAAAGAAAAAAATCAATTTATAAAATTTAATAATTTTTTTTAGCTGAAATGTAAATAAATATTAAAAAAAGGTGATTGAGGTACATTTGATGCCTCAAAAAATAAGAAAATATAATCTAAATAAAAAGAATTTTGTCAGGTTATTTAAACATACATTATTTGTCCAATAAATATCTGGACTGATTTTTAATCCCAAAATGAAGATATGGATGGGTAGACAAGGATGTGAAGTAAGTTAAGAGAACCGTATCCTTTGGAGTGTAGATCTAGCCCAAAGTGAAAATTCGTTCAGGGCTTCGTATCCAAAATGAAAGTACAGGAAACCATTGAGTGACGTTGTGCCATCAAATTTTCGTTAAACTTAGGAAATCCGCTACGGATAAGAGTGATATGATCCGTAAGACTTACAAGGACGATGTCAAGTCCAGAGTGCGTTTATCAGTTGGACAAAAAATTCAAAGATAGCAGGCAAGGCTATAGCAGGATGACGATCAACGAGCTGAATGTCCGATATCGACTCGAATCAATAAGCATGGTCGAGACCTTTCGAATTGTAATCGCAGGTTAAGTGTTCATATAAAAACAAAGTTGATTTTAAAAAAGAAGTACGTCACATCTGAAGGAAAATAGCCGATGTTTGGATGCTCCATCACGACAATTCTCCAAGTCGCTGATTGTGAAAGAGGCACTGGCAAAATTACGCTGTATCCAACCACCTTACAGCTTAGATATGGCCCCCAACGACTTCTCTTTGTTTATTTGTATAAAAAAAGTCAAAAAAGATACAATTCCTAAAGGAATGAGACAGGTTCGGAGGAGAGCCTGAACAGCCTTGCGTTTGCTAACTTCTAGGGTACTGGAAAATACACTGGCTGCGATGTATTGATGCAGGAAGATCTTAAATTTATCTCTATTTATAAATCTTCAATATATTTGTTTTTAAGATTGCAGCCTCGATACTTAGTGGACAAACAATATTCACCAACATCACCAATTGTCAATGTCATAATTAACTCCTTTGGAAAAAGTTGTTATATACGCATTTTGAAGAAATTACTTCTTATTACAAAAAAAAAAAAAAAAAAAAACGTGTATTGTAGCTAGAAAATTATGACTTTTACAAAATTTCTTTGTATTTAAAGTAAAATTTATGAAGGGAAAAAGGCAAAACCAGAAAACACTATGCATAAATTATTTTAAATTATGACTGAAAAGTTTAAGTTATAATTTGATATCAAAAGTAATGTATAATTTTATCATTATCATTTGTATTTACAATTTTTTATGCTTTTCTTGCTTATTGTAATTGATACATTTCAACCGTTCATATACAAGCATTTCTAATCTATGAGATAATGCCCTTTTGCCGTTAAGATATTTTCCTTTTTATTATGCTCATCTTATGATAGTTTATATTATATATATATTATTAACTATAATGGTCCTAATTCATTATGAATATCGACGTAGGAAAAGAAATACATGTTTTTTCAATGCTAAAATAGAACTGTGTAAAAACAATTACATCGTTAATTTGTTATTATTATTTTTATGCATATTATGTACTTACAAATGTCATTATGTTTAAATAAAAAGAAATAACTGTAAATTCGTAATTATTACGTTTATTATATTGTGGCGTATATATCTATTTCCCTACCCATTTGTTATCTTATATATTAATCTATAAAATCTTTAGCTTAATTACAGACACAAATATTCGAGGGTGGCTCAAAAAGTACTCGTATTTGAAGATATCATTAAGGTAAACTGTTGTTACTTTTGGATGCTACTATCTGTTAAAAGGAGCCAAAATAAATTTGACATTGATTCATAAGTTGTTTTTGATTTGGTAGTCATTTGTTACCAAATTAAATTTCGATTACTGTCGTATCCAATTGTCGACGTCAATTTGCGTCCGTCAAGTTGCCACCGTCGATGAGATCTGGGTACATCATTATGTACCAGAAATCAAGCAAAAATCAAAACTTTGGGTTGCTTCCGTCAAACCTTTTCCAAAAAAGGCGAAGATGGTCTTATCGGCCGAAAAAGTTTAAAGAAAAATGTTTGAGGTACGAAAGGGGTCGTGACCACGAATACGAGTTACTGAGCTTTAGACAGTTCTCTAGTAAGTCATAATGTTTCATAAAACAATCTATAAAATATAAGGTGAAGAGTATTTGCCGGAAATGTTTCATGAATTTTAAATTGATTGTTCAAAATTGCTTAGGCATTTATCCTATTGTGACACCAATCGTGGAATCCCAAACGAGTTAAAGCTCTTTAGCTGCTGTTTGAACTAGCGTACGCACTCTTTGACTTCATTGTTTCTTTGAAACCATTGTCCCCCGAATACTTTTTTGAGCTCACAGAAGATGTGGAAATCTCATGGTTACGGACATGAACTATAGGGGAGGAGTAATGATAACTCAAGACTTCTTACTTGAATTTCTGTAAAACTTCCTTTGTTGCGTTAATTATGCAATGTCCGGGTTGTCGAGTTACAGGAGGACACTAGGAGAAGCTTACCGGGACGTTTTGGTTTGATTGCTTTCTAAAGATTCGTTAACGTTAAAAAATGGCACAGGGCATAGATTGTAGTTCCATTTTCTAAGGTTTCGAGTAGTGTTATCTGACTTTCTGTGCTACCGAAGAAAGCGAAATGAATGGACTCTGACCTCTTATTATTCCTTCCCCCCTCCTTGCAGCCACTAAACACTATCTAGCCAGTGAAAGTTCACTAACAGTTTTCGTAATACGAGCAAATTATACTTCTCGTCGGTTTCCATTTTTCTAAATGGAAGCGGTCCATATTTTTTGCAATATACATAGACCTGATATTTATTCACTATACATAAAGTCTGTAAAGAAACATATACTGATAGATTACACTGATGCAATGTGTGTAATGGTACCTTTTCCATTGGCACTAATGCCGATCATAACTTTTTTTAAAAAATATTACTATCTGGTGATGATAGGTACATTTAGTTTATATATTTTGAAGGGATGTTTAGTAATACACATGTGAAATTATATTTCTAGCTATAGTATCTATTGAATGTAACCTTATTTAATTTAAAAAAAATAAGCTTACGTACGATTGATAGAAGACCATTAAAGTGATAATTATGGATTTCAGATTATTTACTGTGGCTCTGTAACAAATAATGACCACTACTTTGTTGCTAAAAAATTTATTTAATGCCGAATAAAAATTTTCTCCTTGCAAAATATGTGCGTATTGGCTGGAATAAATGTCAATATTAAATTCAGGCGCATTTATTCTTAAGAGCTATTCAGATATTTTATTCTGTAAAACTCCATTTTTAATTTCATAAATTAATTTTTATTCAATCTAGACTTTCATATACAGAATATCTTGAATTTTGTATTCAATATCAAAAGATATATCAACCTTCAAAAAGACGTTTTATAGAGATTTCTTAAAACCACGTATAAAACCCAATAAACTGACCTATTTATTTATAGAAAAATGTTTGACGTTTGTTCTTACAATCTTAATTCACTGTTATAAACGTCTAAATTTAATTTCTCTCTCCTTATTATACAAAGTATGTACTTTTGAAAAATCGCTATTGGAAGAATAATGTTCTATGTCATTAATAAAACAGTTTTAACAGCAAAAATTTTGTTAATGTTGTGTTCATCAAAATAATGACATCGAATCTGATTGTAAATTAAGTAAAGCTTCTGTCAAGTTTAATAAATTAAAATATAACTACGATATGACGAGCAATTTATGTATAAACATATTATGTAAATAGTCTTTTAATAGAATAAAATGAAATAAATTTTTCTGTATATTATTGTTAATTTCAAACGGAAGCTTAAAATAAATTTCAACATCTCATTTTGGAAGACTGATACGATGCACTGATTGAATAAATGAACTCCAGTTGAAAATCAAAATTTCTTTAAATTTAAATAAGTTGACACCCTGGATATTTTAGCGGCTTGATATTAGGTGGTTTACTTCCCCTATATTTTGATTATTCTTTAAACTCTTCAATCACTTTGGTTATAGCTGTTTTTTTTTTGTGGATGGCTCAATCTGCATCAATATCCGACGATCTTTCTCGGTCAACATTCGCATTTGTCCACGGATGAATCTGGCGGATGTTGTTTTCCTTTTATGTAGTTTGCTGTCATGAATTTCAAGACTGTACCTCGAGAAAAACTCGCAACATGAGTACTTGTAGTTACATATGCTCTACAAGGCGGTTTCCAACAATTTGCCCTCTCTGAAATTCTGTAAGATCCAACATCTCATACGACTAAGGAAAAAAAGGAAGCCTAGAGCTACATAACTCTCAGACATTAAAATAATACATTTACTATTGTCAAATAACAAACAGTACTTACCAGACTTTTAGGTAATTAATATGAAACCTGTTTATAAATAATATTCATTCTGATTGGTGTTACCATTGTTTTGATAATAACACATTTATGTATTATTTAGAACCCACATTAAGTATTATATTTGCTCTTATGCAATCGAAAAACTTTAAAGGTAATTTTTAGAATCAAAGGGTTTTTAAAGTCTTTATTTTTCAGAATTGTCGGTATTATCCAACTGAGCTTATTTAATACCAAAGGGAATTTTTTAAATGTACTTTTAAATTTTAGACCCTACCTATGTGAACGATTTTTTTTATTTTTAGATTTTTCCGAACTTTTAGTTAATAAGTTTTTCTTATAAACTTAGATTGTGTATTCTGAAGGATATAAAATTTTCCTGTCGATTTACTTAATGCTCTATCATGAGTTTTCTACCGCACATTTAACAAACACAATAATGTCCGATATATACTAATACATAAAATTGAGGCTTTATGAAATAAATTAAGAGTTTTAGACGCCTTTTTCTCGAATCAATTTGACTATTTGACAAAGTATGCTGCGTGTTTAAGTTCTCAACCACAATGCTACCCTTATTTTAGTTTTTGAGCATTCAGTTTTAGATTCTAATTTCGTTTTTTTTTAACTATATTTTCTGGTATTTTCCCCCCACTTTCTACTGTACCTCTTATTTTCAATTTTGAAATTTTACTTAGCTGTTTCATATAATTATATAGATGTTTTTAATTCTTGTTTATTTGCGCAATATTTTTTAACTGAACATTTATAACCTGCTATTTAAATATCTTACCTTAATTAATATTTTACCTGTTCACCTTAAATAAAGAGATAAATTAATAAACGTACATGAAATCACACACACACACACACGTACGCACGCACACACACACACACACACACACATATATATATATATATATATATATTGCTGAACAAGAGAAGAGTATATTTATCATTTATAAAACATAAATTTATGCACAGGTAACAACATTTCAGTGAAATAGTAGAAGTGTTATTCTGATTGAAAATAATGAGACATTGAAATAAATATAATCATATGGCACTCTGAATAACATTTAACAGGATTTAAAATTCGGAATACTGAGCAGAAGCAAAAATATATCAACTTTTAGTTGCCTCAAAAATTGAATGTAATGGTGAGCTTCATGTCAAACATTTACTACACTGATAAGTCATTTTACCAATCTTCAAATAAAGATTCCATAGTTTCAAAATAATAAAAATAACTTTATAACTTTTTAAAAACTACTTCAAACACTGCTGCATAACCTCTTAAAAATTATTCCACAGAAAAAAATTATTTCATCCAGGTGAATTTTGCAGCTGTATTTGGTCATGAAATGGTACTTCCATGCTAATTCTGCTTAGCATCAGTAATATTGAAAATTCATTAACTGTTATAAACAATTTTGAATGAGAATTCTTCAAAATGAAACCTTGTAAATTTGGAAAACGAGATATCTTTGACAAGGAAAAATGTTCTTTTATTATATTAACTCATATTAACTTAAGAAGCATTTTAACAAATTAACGAATTGCTTTTTTTCATATTTTTCTTAAGGTAACAGATGTCTTCGATAAGGGGAAGCAATGTTATTTTATACCAAGTTAAAATAATCCTCACTCTTTTAAATTAGCAACAATAAAAGTTATTTTTTTAACAATGATAACTGTTTACTTATGTGTCCGTTTATGAGAAGAAAATCACATTTATATGCTTACATAATTATGTATGAGCAATTAATAATCAAATGTTATGTTTACGTTTGTTCATCAGTCGCGTACTTGCCTTTAGATGCATCTTGCATGAAATCCACTCCATTTATAATATAATACTTGTAAACATAACATTCTATGCACAAAACATAATTATGATTTCAATATTTGAAAGTGACAAAGTTCTAAAAATGTTAGTTTTATTATTCGAATTCCTTTATCTTTCATACGAATGCTGTGCAATACCTGAAGTTTGCGAGTATATATTACACACAATTATATTTACTGCATAGGAAACAACTTCATTTTGTATTGTGGAAAATATCAGCACTATGAATAAAGTAGACTTTTTCTTCTGTTTTCTGTAATCAAATGCTCATGAATAATTCAACTAAGGTATCAGAAATGTGCTCTTTAATATTTAACAGCAAAATAAAATAAATTACAAAATTTGAACCATTTTGAAACCTCAATTATACTTTAAGAATTTATTTCAGCGTGACATTTCAAACACTGTTTCATTAATTTTATACTGGATTTCGCTAACAACAAGCGATTTTTAAAACTTGTAAAATTTGTAATCATTCGTGTATAACAAAACCGAGTTAAAAGTTATTGCATACTCTATTACTGTACATGCCATCCTATATTATACACTAACAGAAAAAAAAATAAATTACTGTACAATTTCACTGAACTAAAATTTTTAAAATGGATTCTATTGCATTTTGTAGAAAAACTCATTTTCTGCAAAGCGATCAAAATTATTTTTGAGTCTATAACCAAAGCATTTTACTTCATAATTTTCGACTTCTTTTGTATTTTCATAATAAAGTACGATTGTAAGGAAACATTTAAAATGCTCATACATATATAGATGTAATTGTTGGTAGACTATTAGTCAATGTTACCAGACTATTATCTGGTAACATTGCGTGTGCAGCAATCAACTGCGTGAGTAATCTAATCTATTTTTTGCTGATTAATCTTTATTGTATCACATTTTAATGGTTTGGTTCAATGTAACTTTTGCATATCAAACGAGTCCAATTTATTCCACCTAGCTCGACATTTGTTTAGTTTCAAAGCAAGAGAAGGTGCTATTCTGAGTTTTTATGGTAAAATTAACCAAGAAATTTTCCTGAAATTTTCTTTATTACATAATTTCTATTGAGAATACTGTTAAAATATATTTGCAGTATTGTTATAACATATTGAAACATCTGAATCTTGCTTTTGTTTTCCTCAGTCATCGACAAAGTTTTAACCAAGCACTCAAGTGGATTAATAGATACGATAGCTATTGGATTTCTAGAGGTAAAGCTTGTGAATGCAAATATAGATGTAAAAAGCCCTAATTTATGTTTTAAAATAATAAAATTACATAATTTACGTAAGAATGTTCTGATAATATTCATTCAGTAACGTATGGATTTAACAATTGAATCTTGCTTCAGTTTCCTTCAGTTATTGAAACAGTTCAAATCACACATTCAAGTGTGTTTAAAGATACGGTATCAAAATTAGAATACTGAAGACAAAATATATGCATACAAAGAGAACTATAAAAGCTTTTAATTTATTTTTTGTTAAAATAAATCTCTAAAATACAAGGAAGAATATATTCTAGTAATATTAATACAAGAACTCCGGAATATAAAATGTTTCATTAGATTATTAACAAATTTATTGTCAAATAAATTTCAGATTTACGAAAAAAGTACATTAATATTCCGAAAAGAACTCTACATTCACATTTTAAAATAAAAGTCATAAAAAACCGTAACTAAAGCGTAAGTATCAATAAGTTTATCTTACAGGAAAGATGAGAGGAAGTTTCTTACCTGACAGTGCTGTTGATATTCCTGTTTGGATTATATACGAGTTAAACAAATTAAATATCGACAAAAATGTTCCTAAGCATTTGATTTATTTATTTTACTTCAGTGGGGCAGAGATATATGTATTTGGAGCATACTTAATATCGGTTTTCGCTAAACTAGGCATTCAAAATAAGGACTTCGTATTAGCGTTTTCTTTCGCCCTTGTTAATATTTTAACCTTTATATTGTGGTATTCACTATTACATCAGAATCAAAAGTTGCATCAACTCATTTATGCGTTAAAAACTCATCATTTCCGTCTTGAGATATCTATAAATAGAAAATGGAAATACTTGTCAAATTTATCTCTGCTTGTGATTTTTATTTCACCACTTTTTCTTTCTGTATTACACGTGTACACGACACATAAAGTGCGATTACCAATCTATTTCTTGTACGGATACACAGATATAGACAAGGGATTGCTTATTGTTTTAACAACTCTAGGAACTTACGCTTATTATGCGACTTTTACCAAATATCCTTTAACGATTGTTCTATCCTTTTGCTTTTTAATGAATCATTGCGGTCAACTTCTTTATCACTATAATGAAGATCTAAAAAGTATACGAATGCACCTGGGTTCTGACAGCAGCATTAGAATTATCAAGAAATATTTCAGAATAATAAAATTGATTTTGATTTTAAAAGACATCTTATTAATTCCCTTATTCATTATTCTGCTGATTGGTTTTGTCATAATCTACACAGCCATAGATTTTACACAGAACATAGGCGACGCTCAATTAAGTTTGTTCGCTGTAGAATTAAGCTCTAATTTCTTCACGGGAATTGTCATTTTGTGTTTCATTACAATTCACGGCTCATATATTTCGGAAAATATGTCGAAGATCAAGACGACTGTTGAGATTTTGTTGGACAATTATAAATTTTACAATATGGATGAGAAGAAAGCACAGTTTTTTCTTAAAAGGATTGAGAAGAAAGGTATTATTTATTTGTCGGTTTGTGGAATGGTTGATCTTAAACGAAGTTTTCTTCTTTCTGCATTTGGAATGCTTTTCACTTATGGATTAGTTATTTCTGGCTTATATCAAAACAAAATTTAACAAATTATTACACAATATTCATTGCTTTTTTGACATTTTAAGTAAAATTACTTCTTGAAAGTATTTTTGCCTTTATTTACTAAAATTGTAAGCGAAAAATGCTTGGTATGATGAATTCTTTATAAATGAAAAGTGAGCTTAGTAAATAACACCCTGAAAATAATTAGGAAACGTATTTTATTAAATTACAATTTATGAAATATGTATTGAAAAAAAAAGCTATAATTTCTTTGCTATTTTTCTATTCTATTTTTATGTGAATTCTTTTTATTTATATTTCTGCAAATAATTTATCATTTTAGCAATTTATTGAAACTTTATTTACTTCCATGTGTCATTATTAATTTTGAAAGTATTGTGTACTTAAACAACTTGAAATTTATAGTTATTTACAATAATTGTGTGATAAGGTGAATGCGTGAATGAAAAAATTTAACAATTTTTTTACTTATACATATGAATGTACAAAATGATTGACATGGTTTGCAATTTATTAAAAATATTATTATATTAATTAAATATATTTTACTATTATTATATTAAATATATTTTTCAAAAATATTATCATGTTTTTTTTAACACTTATCTTAGAAGATAAGGTGATGATTTCTGTATGCGTACTTTCTTCGTATTTTATGATTTAAAATGCTTTTGATTATAAACAAAATAATTTATTGAATATATTTTTAGTCCCTTCTATAAATAATTTGTTTAATTATTGCGAGCATTTCGTAATAAAAAAAATCAAAAACTGCCTTCTTTACCATGTGCGAGGTTTTAATCTTCAATGAGTACAAATAATTTTAAGAGCTCTTCTAGTGTCAATATTTAATTAGATTAATGCTTCACAGTAATGTTATTTCAGTATAATTAATTTTATACCAAAAAAAAAGAATCTATAACTAAATTCTCCACTTTTGAAACTTAATGTTATATATAATTTATTCATACTAAAATTTTTATTGAAGAAGCTTTTGAATTTGATAAATATTTTCACTGCATACGTAATTGTCGTCTTTTGTGCTCCAATTTTCAACTTTCATTTACAGAAATGTTTAAATACAAAACTTAGCTTTTATGTATATGTTTCAAATTCTCTCATGCGTATGTTATTTAATCTGAAGAAATGTTAATTCTCTTTTTAATTTGAGTAAACTTTAAATACAGACTGTTTATCTTTCTTTGAAATACATATAAAATGAGTTAATTTTCACTGTTAATTATTTATAAAAAATAATATTTTTATGCATTACTCCATCGTAAAAATAAATAAATACAAAATGATACATATAGTGTTATCTGACATCATTATTTACAATCAGATAAAAAAACAAATTAGGATCTTAACAATCGGAATGGAACATTATATATTTTTCAAAAGAAAGAAAGAAAGAGAGAGAGCGAGAGAAAGGAGGCTAGAAGTACTAGTATGTACGAAAATATATTACAAATTATCTATCATAAATATTTCTTTTAGAAATAGATGTATCGTTTATAAATAAAGTACTAAAATTGATTCGTACTTTACGAAAACTAACTCACATCTATAAAACTTTGTTAAATTCATGTTTTAAGCAGAGTTTTTACAATAAATCGTCTCGCTTACATTCTTTGAATTCCTGAATATAAAACAACATACTTTTGTGATGGTTTGTATAAAATTCTTGCACACTCATCATTAAAAGAAGCAAGGTTAATAAATATAAATTGTGAAATTGTTTCGTTTCTGTTAGGTGGTATGCAAATAATTAAAGTGTCGGAGTCAATGATGTCAGCAAATACGTAACATACCTCTCCACTATGAACCTTTTTAAAGATATTCTAAAATTCCTTTATTTTTATTTCAATTTGTGTGTTTGAGTTAATTTATCGCTTTGAAGTTTAGAATGCTTTTGAAAAGAAAACGGAAGCCATTTGAACAATTCGACGCCTTTGTGAAGGATCGCATCGTGAGAGTGTATTAAAGCGAATGTTTGTTTTGTTTGATTACACATTATATCAGTCGTGCAGATGAAACAGTTTCACGGTGTTGGTGGAATTGGATACAAGGAAGTTATGCTCACGACATGCAAACTAAGGGGAAGATATACGGACTACAAAAAAAAAAAAAAAAAAAAAAAAGAAGATCGAATAATTGTAAGGCAAACGCAAAACCCATCCACCGCCCCAATATTGGACATTATGCGAACACTGATGTCCTCTCTCTGCATCATCCTGAAAATACTGATTTCTGCAGGACATTAAAAGTCAACATTGTGCCATAAATGCTGTTGCCATTTTCTATACAAAAGAATGTTTCTAATACGTGTTGAATTCAAGGACAGCCTCAAGGATATTTTCAAAACTTTTCTCCACTGTATTTCCTGTAATTCTATGTTCTTAAAATCACTGTATAGAATATACAGTTTGTGGTAAGTTTCCTCTTAATATTTGAAATTTCATATAAATTCAATTCTGAAGCATCGGAAATCGTTCTGAAGTAAATAAAAACCTATCTGGCTTGAAAACTTACGAAATTCCAATTGTTCATGATATTAGTTTCATAATGAGTAATAATCTCTCACTGATTGGCAACTGGTGAAAACATGTTATGATATGTCACGAACACCTTTTAATTCTATACAAACAGAGAAATGAAGATTTCAATCTTTGATTGCTATTCCGTAGGAAGTAGAATGGTATTGTTTATAAAATAAGAGATTTAAATCTGCCGACTAATAAAATTTGAAATCTGTTGGGAGTGATTTATTACTTAGTTATTGCTGAAGCAGTTTTACTGTAATTATTATGTTGGATTCTAAAAAGTATCTGTAGTCTTATAAACCAAATAATACCATTACACCTAAAATAAAGTTGTCTCTTAAATGATTAATTAAAACTTACTGAAATAAATTGACTATTCCCGCGAACCTCTCTTTATTTATTTTCTATCATCATCTTGTTACAGCACTCATACAATGTAAGCTTCAAAAGTACAAGAACACTACCAACTCAAAACAACAAGATGAATCAAAACAAACGTTTAAGCAACAAAAAATTAAATTAATACTCAAGTTTTCAAATTAAAGTATATGTTAAAATGTTGAAATAGACAATAAATAATTATAACTAAAATAATATTTCGTTCGAATATTAAAATGAAAGCAAACGATAAAATGTTGATGTAGATGATACAGTATTAAGCTAACAATAATATTTCGCTTAAATGTTAAAATTAAAGCACAAATAATAAATTAATGAATTAAATGAATCATAAGAGAAATGTAACAAATGTTTCCATAAAATAGAAGTGAAATAAATGTTTACACATTAATCTGTTCTCAACACATCGGGAAATTCTGCATGAACTCGGACGTGTGCACTTCTGCATCATTCTGTCATATACAATTATTACCACACGCACTCAACTGCTTGCTTATGGTGGAAAGTGTTCACGAGTGCGGTCCATTGAATCAATGAAAAAAATATGACAAATAATTTTTAAAAAGTTGTGCTTAAAATTGAAAAATAAAATCTTTAACTTTTTGAGTCTTAGGTCATGGAATAGTAAAGAGACTCACAAGGGGTTTTAAGTCCCCTTTTTCTTGCCCAAACTGGCGATATATCATAGCCTTAAATTAGTTAGTGACCTTATACGAGGGTATCATTTAAAAAATACAGAGAATGCAACCGATAAATTCACAAGGACCTTCTTAAATTACGAACAGTTGCGTGATGATCAGGGAATCATCATATCACTAAGAGTTTGGATAGCTGCTTCGATCGGATATAAGGGACTAACTTTCTTGTTAAGCATGGTCACCGTAACTTAATAGTGAGCTAAACTGCTCCTTCCTCTCAACATAAAAACCCTTTCAACCTCGTTATACAAATCTTCCAATCTCTCTCTCTCATCCTAACTTTAAACTCTTTGCAGCTTATAATGCTCTTTCATCAACCTTATTACATTTAAATATGTCTATTCTAATTTATACAATTCATACAGTTCATTCACAAGCAGAGGTTTTCAAATCAAATAACGTTATAGAAAGTTCCCAAAAGTTTAGTTGAAGAATGACAAGAGAGTCCTCTTATAAGTTGTACTATATTATGTGGGTCATTATATTTAACTCAAATTGGCGATGTCATGGGGTTATATTGAACCATATATTTAGTATATGAGGACCGTTCATCCTAAGACAGATATGCCTTTGCTAATGTTCTTGGAATGTATTTATTCTCGGCGCGTTCATATTCTGGGAAATTCTAAATTAATTACTTCAGCCTAATGTCTTATTGTTAATTTAATAATAAAATATGGATAATAGACTCAAAGAGTCCGTCAATCTTTTTATATGTTTATTATTGAGTTGTTCCTTTTATAAGTGAACAAAAACACAATAAAATCATTTAAATATTAATATAAAAGAGCATTTAAGAAGTCACAACAATCATGATTTTAGAAGCATTATTCTTTCTACCATCAATACTGGCTATTAAATTGCACGCATCTCTTCAAAACATGTTTGAAATAGGTTACGTGTTCTGAAAAATCCGATGAAAACATATAAGATGAATAGACTATGCTAAGAAAAATATTTACTTTTTTTCCATTTCGTGTCACATGAGAATTAATAAAAACTGAAGTTCCTGAATGTTTCATCGGACTACAATAACGCTCCAATGACTTTCTCATTAATGAGCTTTTTGTGAAATCTTCTATTCATGAAAGTAATTACGAAAAACATTCATTTATCAAATTTACATCTACTGTTCGTGACGTTTCATTACTTTTGATAATAATAAAAAAATGAAAATCAATTAAACACATTTTTTTTATTTATTCAAATTGTGCTCTTTTCTTTATTAACATTTAAGCAGATTATTAATAATGTATAAATTCGAAATTCTGCTGTTCCTTTAAGTTGTTTGTCTGTCTTTTACGTAAATCCACACCACTGATCGTATCTTTACAAATGCTTTACGGTACTTCACGATGAGGGGAAGGAGCCGTAAACACATTCTCAAAATTTATTTATCACTTTTTTTAAAAATTTATTTGTTTTTCGAGGAAAAAGAACATTTTTTTCATCATTTTTAGTGTTATCTAGCAGATTAATCAATTATTTTTCAAACTTTTTCTGCTCAAAGGAGGCACATGTTTTAATGAGTTTTAACGCAGTTTGATTTTGTTTTTTTGTTTTTTTGAAATTGGTTAAAAATAGCGGAGCCACGTTAGTTTCTGTTCCAGACTATATCCATTACAAATTTTAGTGCTTAATTGGTTTGTTGCTTCTTTATACAAATCCGCACCCTTGCTCAGGTCACCCCCTTCATATATTGTGATGTTTTTACAACTTTAAATAAAACTGAGGAAAACATTAGGAAATGCACTTTTTATAAATCTGCAGTTACTCATTGCAGTGTTTCTTTTTTTTTTTTTTTTTTTGTCATTTTCGTCTTTATCACCTCCACTACGGAAGTTTACCATTCCGCTAATCATAGTTCTTGAATGGATAATGCCCCACTCCCACATGGCTTATAAATGCTTCCAAAGATTTGTTCAGCATGGTTTTATTTAAAAAATTAACCTCAACGAAGAACAGGTTCATTTTAAAACAAAATCGATTTTTATAAAGAAATGAAAATGATTTAATATAAATATTTTCTTTTAATTTTTGAAATTATGTATATATATACTTTTTGGTCAAGTAATTTGTTTTAATTTGATATAAATATTTTTTTTTAATTTTGAAACATAAACTCCATAAAGTAAAATTTAATGTAATTCCCCAATAAAAATTGCATTCGGTTGAATAATGGCCCGAAGAAATATACTACGCAATTTTCATTCTAACCTAGCTGAAGCATTTTTCATTATTAAAATTTTTACTTATTTTTATGTTCCAGTTTACTGAATAAAATGACGTTATGGTAAAATCCTACTTTAGCCTACGTCTTGATGACGGAAAACAAAATGGTGTCAAAAAACACGATAGTTGCGACAAAATAGCAAACCTTGTAATAATATAACTCTACTAGATATGAAAGCAACCCTATTTGCTATTAAGGCAATTTTGTTTTTCGCCGCCAAGAGTGTGCAAAAAAAAAAAAAAAAAAAATGCTAATGAGCTGGTATGGTGTAGAAGGGATTAAAAAAATAGCTCCAAAAGTTAAGAATTCTATTTTCATATCATAAGCATCATAGTTTTGTTTGTTTGTTTGAGAGCAATTAATTAGCAGTAAAATCTAGATTCCTTTTCCTTTTTGTACAGTGTTATCAAAAGCTTCTATATACTTATGTTTGCTGTTCGATTAAAATTCGTTATTAATTTTTCTTCACTATTATGTCAACAATTAAATAGATTTGCCTGTTAAAATTAGAATTGAAGAAAAGTTTAATTATATTTTGCATATAAAGAATGTATTTTTCAAAATTTTGAACATTTTCAGGAAACATTGGAAAAACACCCATATAAAAGCAATTCACCAATAAACACATTCTATTTATTATACAATTCATTGCGTGCTTCATATATTATAATATTACACTACATATGAACGTACGAAGAATATAAACATAACACATTTTAATTTCTAGTTTTTTTAAACTAACTATTGCACGTTTTTATAATTTAAACAGGAAATATAACCTTTTTTAAAATTCGAAATAAATTTTTAAATTTATTAATGTTGTATTAGATAAGAAAATACACGGTGATAATTGTAACAATCAAATGACTTCAAATTTTTCCTGAATATGGGAAACGTTACTCTAACTTGGGTTGCATTATTATACTATATTTTGAAAGATGGACGTTATTTCACATAGTTGTATACGTGTTTCGTGCTTGGAACCAATTCTGTTCTGTAATTTGTTCCATATATTGTTCCTTCCTGTTAATTTTGTCACTTTCTACAACATGTTAACGTAACTTTTTCGCCACTCTTTTGAGGACGCAAAAATTAAATTTAAAATCTTTTTATATCTCTCATTCAACTTGCAGACGAATTCATTGATTTAGTGGTCGCTGCTTTGTATCACAATCACTGCATCCCATCAAAGAAGTCGCTTCATGTCACAATCATCGCATTGTGTCACAGTCACCACTTCACGTCACAGTTACAGCTTCCTGTCACATTCGTTGCTTATGGCAATAATCTCTGCTTACCTTACAGTCACTGTTTCAAGTCACAATAATCTGCGACGCGATAAGCGGTTGGACATGATCATAAACTCTCGTCCGGCATACTTTCGTCGAGTCATGGGTTTGAGTCCTGATTTCCCTAAAGATCCGCTATGTATATAAGCTGATGCATGTTAATCTGTCAAGGTTCAATGTCCTGCAATTGGATTGATGTGCAAGTTTGAGAGAGGGAGATGCCAGCTCATATGTTGTCCTCTTCACTTGACCGAGGTTCAATTTCATGAGATTCGTCCCTAATAGACCTCGTGTGGCTTTTAAGAGTTACGTTTATTAGCAATAAATATAAATCAATGTCACAGTCACGGTTCGTATTATTATCATCGCTTCGTGTCGCAGTTCCCCTTCTTGTCACAATCGCTGCTTCATGTTACAATTAGTTTTCAAACACTCTCACCGCATTATATTATTATCTTAAGACGAAACTTGCATTTATTGATATGTAAAATAGAAAAAAATAAAGTTAGCTTTATAACTCTTTATATACCTTAATACCTCATATAAAAATAAACAGGTTTTTTGTGTGTGTGTTTCTTCATTCTTGTTTTGTAATCTCGCTGACATTTAAATAAACTAACAAACGTTGATTATGTGGTATATATTACAAAAAGGTAGGAAATTTGCGTACTTTAAATACGTGTAGAATGATCCTCTGTATTGAATATTACTATGGATAATTTAAAAATATGAATACAATACGGTTATATAAGTACAGATGACTGAATTTTGATTTTCATGCTGGTTTCATCAATTTAGATTAAAAGATTTAAGATATATATTCACCCTTTCCCTATTTTCTTAAAATTTATTTATTGATTATTTTTATACTTATCAATTAACTCAGTTTACTGCAATTTAATACATAAACACATCTATTTATGAGAATCCGTATTTACTACAGAAAAAAATTATGCATGACCCAAAAACTGTAAATCAATAATCTCTAACTGATAACAAATCAAAATTGTTTAATATGTATCAGTAAAATGATTACGTTAATAAAAAATACTTTAACGTATTTTCCACGTATTTTCATTCAATTAAGAATTTCAACGCAATTATATTTTCCTTAATACTGTCTATAAGACTAGATCCTTCGAATATACGAATAAAACACCATTTTTTTTTTAAATTTAGTATAACATTTTAGATTGATCATTATTATAATGTGAGAGTAAGTACAAAAATTAATCATATTCAAGAAAATGAAGAAAAAGTTTTCTTATCAGATAAAAAAAAATTTTACTTTTGTAATACCAATTCTTATTGTTTCTTTTCCGGTTCTGAAATATCAAAAAAAAAAAAAAAATTAATTTTCTAAAATTTAATTAAATTTTTTAAAAAAAATTTTAATGTCGTACATGCAAAAAAAAAAAAAAAAAAAAAAAAAAAAAATTAATTTCTGCAAATTTACTTCACTTACTTAAAATAGATTTTACGTAGTACATGCATAACAAATAAACAAAAAATTACACTTCTATGTATATTGTTAAAATGTAACAAATTACTTAATTTCTCCAGCCGCTGTTTTAAGAATTTGAACTTCTAAAATAAATTCAGAATCATATAGAAAATTACTTACAAGTCCTTATTAATTCTTTAAATTGAAAGAATTTTTCAAGCTCCCTCTTCACCTACATTCGCAATTAAATACATTTTTCTATAAGATATAATATAGAACTTCTTATAATAATGAACATGTGAATCATATGAAACAATATTTACTGATGTTAATGAATTTTTGAAAATACTTGTCGTTTTCACTAATGAGTTTATCTATATATTTCTTTTTATAAAATCTCAAATCAAAAATAATATTCTTTTTGAAATTTTTTTTTAACTACAAAGTAACGTTGTATTTGTCTTGTAAATGCAAACAAAAGTGTTCTTTGTATTTAAATATTTTCTTGTATTAGTTCCTATTCATATAATTATCTCGTAATACAGAACGAGATAATTATTTCTGAACAAAATTTTAAAAAATTATTTTTCAAATTAATCTTTTATTTATTTATCTTGTAAATGCGCATTTAACAATCTTTAAATGGATTTTTAAAATAATTATTTCCAATTAGAAAAACAAATATAATGCATGCATCACTTTTATTTCCTTCGATATAAATATTTTTAAATGACGTATGCAATCAAATTTTAAGGAAGTGAATTATTAAAATCAGAGTCCATCTTATTAGAAATAAATTACATCTACATGTAAGGCTACTTATGACATTTTTGAATATTCTCAAAATATATTGCTATATTTTTCTAATATTTTTTCATGAAATATGCGTTAGTTCAATTAGAACTACAAAGGTCGAAAGAGTTGCAGAAATCATTAATATATATTTTTTTTATTTAGATTGACATTTTCTAAGTCTGCATTTACTGTTTGATTATTTTATGTCGGTTAGAAAAGAATTATTTGTTACTGTAGATAGACCAATAAAAGTTAGTATAGATAAAATTTTGTATTCAAATTTTAAATTGTATATATTATATTATTTAGAATCTTGTAGTTATATTTATTTCGATAAAATTCTAAAATTTTCAATATCTGCTATTAGGATCTCTTCGAAAAACATTTTTATTGCAATCATTTCATTAAAATGCTTTATTCTTGTGTATTCATGTGTTTTGAAATAGAAATCCAATATCTCTACAGAAGTCGATGTAATTACAGATATTTTTATTAATATCAGGTTAAATGAAAGCACTATTGCCATACTACATAAGCAAATAGTTATACAATTGTACATAAAAACATCAATATATTATGATAATAATAGAAAACAACTAAAAATACACAATATAACAAGAATACAATAATATTTTAAGAAATAAAATAGGAATTCAGAACAAATATTTCACAATCAATAACAAATTTGCATGACAACTAAAATTTAAACGATCCTTAAACTATACCGAAACTCCAGGTTAATTATAAAATAGGCATTCAGATCATTACAATTATTGCTGAAATCACGCAAATTATGCAATGGCGAGTTTCTGAAGTTTTTATATTTAGTAAATTTGCATAATATAAGACCACGCACAAAAACATGAGGGTAAAATAAATACTTTGAATATTTATAAATTTATATTTTTATTCGAATCTAAAAGAATAAAAATCTATATTATTTAAAATGTTTGAAAACAAACAAGATGATGAAAACATTCCCTTGACTAGACACAGCCTCAAAAGTAAAATCACTGTTATTTACAAACCAAGCAACCTACATAAATACGTCATGGAAATTAACCTATCTGTATGGAAAGAAATTTCAAAATTTTACTGCAGGTCATAGATTTAGTAAATGGATCGCAAAATTCACCAGAATAACAAATACAAACATTTTTGAGAAATAAGCTGAACAATAAACTGCTTGCTCAGATACATTTTCCCCAAATTATTTCCTTAAAGGTAATTCAATTCAACGAAGCTCTGAATTTCCAGAGAAATAAATAGAATAGATTTTCAAATTGGTAACAGAATATCTATATAGATTACATATACATGAAACAGGATAATTTAAAAAATTTATGAGGATTTAAGAATTTCAGATTTATAAGCTTAAAATAATTATCAGCTGGAATATCAAAATCTATATTATTTTTTCTGTATTACAGATTATTCGTTTATAAGTATTTAGTTGAAAAATAAAGTTTTATAAAGTAAAATAATTTCTTTTCTTAATACACTACAAAGCATGCAAACTTCAGTTACGGCGGGACAATCCATTAAGAGGAGAATAAATAAATTTCTGAAGGGACTATGTTACAATAGAAAAAAGTACAGCAAAACTTGTTGATATAATACGAAACCCGGAAAAAGTTTTTATAAAGATTTCCTACCACTGAAATTTTTTTAAAATTAATATTCGTTTCTATAATCAATAGATGATAAGTTCTGAAATGAAATAGTAAAATTAACATAGGTAATATGTATATATATTTAGGTACGAACATTAATTTAGTTTTACTGAATAATTCAATTATTATTTAATGTTCCATTAGCTCATTATTTAAATAAGTTCTGAATTTTGATAACTTAAAAGGAATTATTAGAGTTTAGTAAATAATATAATAATCTTTATAGTAATAAATGACTATTTACAATAAGGTTTTGTTTGCACAAGAGGTCAAATTAATAAGAATTCTGTTTAAAACTTTTATGTTAGATCGTGTCAAATGCTTTCTGTTAAGCTTCATAATCTGAAAGTTCTGAATTGCTGAGTTCATCCTAAAAGAAATAGGACTAAAATGTTTTTTTTATTTATTTTTATAAATAATTCATTTTTTATAATAATAATTAATAATAGTTAATTATGAATAAATGAAAAATAAAATATATGATAGTAAAGTTTAAGCAAATCCTCTCTATTTTCATTCAGTTTTTCACTTGAAAGCAAGAATCTGTAATGACTAACAGAAGAATTGAAAAAAAAAATTTATTAATTATTTTCAATTGGAAGAATCATTAAAAGTAAAGAAGTTTCAAAAACATATTAAGAAACTTTTCTAAATAACTTCTCTAATTATTTTTATTAGTTTGAAACTTCACAGATGAAAACGATTAATTTTGTCTAAAAAACGTTTGTGTGTGTTAAACACAAAAAGAGAGAACTGTCACTTTGTATTGTGTAATAAGATGTTGCATTATGAATAATGTCCTATGCTTCGCTAAATTAAAATAATTCCAATTAAAATATATTATTATATTTTTTTTGTAACTTCTTAATGATGAATATTATATATTGATACTAAATTTACGCGATGAAAAATTTTAATTTAATTTAAAGAAACATTATTTCAGATTATTTAAAAAAATGCTCGAAGGATGCGAGAGAAACTTATTAAAAACTACATATTCGATTTTAAGAAAATCATAATAACATTTGTTCTGGATTTCGTAATCTGGAGATATCTTACAAGAATTTATGAAATCAACAACATATTAAAACTTGAAAAACGATAACATCTAGAAATATACACTTTCAGAAATTATTGTAAATTTACTATGATCAACCCGTAGGTGAAAGCTGCTCCAATTACTGAAAACAAGAAACTCATCTTAAAGTAAAAGATACCACCAGCTGACAAGTAAATTATTTCTTTCTTCTCCATTCTACAAAGAGCATTAATCTCTCTTTTTTGATTTAAGCTATTGAATTGAAAATTGTCTATCAATGATTCAATAGTTTCCTTGATTTCCAACATGTGATTTGGTATTTTTGAACAGAAGACAGTTAGCAAAAGTATGAGGACAATTCCAGTGAAAACAGTGCTAATAAAATCTACTAATAAAAACTGTGGAATGTTGTATTTCAAAACCAAACATAAGGCAATATATAAATTAAAGAAACTGCATAGCAATAACATGAACAAAGGCTTTGAAAGACTATTTCTTAAAAGACGTATTTTCTTTTCAATTTCAATGTAATGTTTTGCCTTTTCGATTGATTTTATAGGCATTACATTCAAATCTATTTTTTTCAAATTGTTGTTAAATTGAAGCAATATTAATCCGTAATGTTGAATTAAAAGGCAAACAGATACAGCAATGAGAATTGGGTTTTGCAAAATTACAGTATAACATATACATTCACCTGCAAAGTTTACAATCTTTTCATATGTTTTATCTTGAATCACATGTCCAAAGCTCCAAATAGGAATACCATGTTCTTGTGTTGGAATGAGGAAGAAAATTATTGAAGAAAACACAATAGGTAAAAGCCAATTAATAAGGAGAATCAGATTCACTAAATATCCATAATTCTTATTTGCGTAATTCCATGACAAAGGCGAAGGCGATTTGACAAAAAGTATGAGAATTTGCAAGTTTTTTTTCTCATAAAACATTGAATAGTGCAGAATAATGGATGAAACAAAATTTAACAAAAATACCAGATCTATTCTGATTTGGGGGTCTTCGTAGATCAATACAGAGAGCGTTAGAAATGAATACAATGCGAAGAAATGAAGTGATATTATGTAATAGTAGCAATATAGTTTCAGGAAATTACGAAACTTCCTACTATAACGATTCTTGTTAAGTGTAAATATAATCCAAATAGGAACGCTTATTGATACATCTTGAAATAATTTTTGATTGTACAGTTT
Organism: Nephila pilipes; assembly: GCA_019974015.1. NCBI lineage: Eukaryota > Metazoa > Arthropoda > Arachnida > Araneae > Nephilidae > Nephila > Nephila pilipes. The sequence continues at coordinate 15,885 of BMAW01020849.1, read as the reverse complement.
TAGATTTGGCAGCTTCAGTTGTTTCTTTGAGACCTGTTTAAATCCTTTTTTGTGATTACTGACATTTCTTAAGGTTGTTGAGGTTCGAGCTGCTTCATGGCATGGTAAAAAGGTGCAAGCGATTCTCGACCGACTCATGGCATGATGAGAAGGTGGCAAGCGGTCTAAAGTAGGCTGCCGTAAGGTCTTTTGCTCAGACATGAGGGGCACTTAAATGCTACGCCTTTTCACCATCTGCTGATATTTTTTCTCGTTCTAATGCATGAATCTATTTTACAACGTTTTTCTGAATTTCACTTGGTGTGTGAGTGTGTGTGTCATCAAATTTTCGATCGTTAATTTAACCAACTTCCCATCAAGCTAGAGCTTTGAAATTTTGGGAATCGTTCGTACTCACCTAACAATGCAATATTTAGACGTTTGCGACAAGTTTTAACTAATATTTCAATAATTTTAATAAGTCAAAATATTCTTTCCTCTCGGCGCTTTTAGGATTGAGGAAAAAATTTCTTTCCCCCTCTGGGAGCACCGGGCACTCCCCACGCCACATGAGGAATGGTAAACCTTTTGTACTCACAAAGGGGAGATACTATCTCCCCTTTACTATCTCCGAGATAGTAAGGGTTGCTGACTTTTAGTCAGTAATCATTCGCAAGAAAGAAAGTTTCCAATATTTGGCGCCATGTCTTATCACAATAATTTTTTCTGAATTCTGGTTCCCATTCTTTTTAGAATAGAATGACTTACAAACTTTCAAATGCATGTTTTGATTTTATGAGTATTATGAATTTTTTAATACGCTCACAAATGTCTCTTTTTAAGTAAATTTTAAAGTTAAAAATAACTAACAGTTTTAACTAATATTTCAATAATTTTCTTTAATAAACTTTGCCACCATATAAAAACGTTGTTTTTAAAAACGTTGGTTTTTATATCGAATTATTTAGAATGTATTAGTAAAAAAAAACTCATTAAAAAAATTATTATGAGAAAATTCGTACCTTGAGAGAGGAGGCAACCAAAATTATCTTAAAACTTCACCGAAGGTGATCTGTGAATTATGACGATATACCACAATACTTTGAAAAATGTTGGTATTACAGCACACTTTTAATGTTTATTAAAATTGGCATTAAGAACTATAATTTGTTTTTGTTTAAATAATAGCTGACAAAACTTGAGAAATCATAAATGAATTATTATATATCACTTAAAATTGAAGTATTTTTTTCTGTAAAAAATATGAATCATGGAGGGCCTGTCTTGAGAGCTAGTTACTTGGCTTCACGGATGATTGCTTTTCATCATCTAACTAATTAAAAGTATTCAGGCATATTTTGTTAAACCTCTGGAAGCTTCATTTGCATTATTAAATATAATTTCTTGTTCTTTTTAATTGAATAGCATAATATATATATATATAATTCTTGGATATAAGGATAATAGCCTGTTTGAGATATTTATTTTTCCATATTTTGAATCCACTTTGTCAGATCTAGAAGGAAAAAAAAAGAACAAATATTCCGAAATAAAGATTATTATTCTGTAGTAATGAAAAGACATTTTAACTATGAATAATTATCTAAACATTGCAAGCAAAAATGAATCGATAGATCAGATATTTATAGATTTTTCTTACATTTAGTTGTCCCTTCAAACTAGTTTCAAAACTCTTGTACTTGATACTTTCATAAAGGTGAGTTCACTAGAAGTAAAAGACAAATGTACATATCAAAATAATAATTACAGAATTTATTGTTCAATACTTTGAATAAATTAACATAAATATATAAACACTTATCACATCATGTATATTAATAAGTACTTTTAACGTTCTAAGCTTTCGACTCTGCAAAAAAATTGTCTAGATGTAAATTTCTAAAAAAAATTAGGACGTTGATAATAATGAATGAGCATTAAATCATTTCTCTCACAGAAAGAAACAAATGGTTCTGTTACCTTATTTATTTCATTTATATATTAAAATGTTTTTTCGTAAATTTCCTCGCTTACCCACATGCTTAATAATTTCATCCACCTGACATATAATTTATATATTTACTTTCTAATTATTTCTCTGAAATTTAGTTAGTTAGGTCCTAGAGCCATTTCTACAAGAGTAATCGTACATAAGTATACATAAGTGTTTAAGTATACATATACATAAGTATTTAAGTAATTAAGATAAAACGAGGAAGAACAAAGTTCTTGAGCATGAAAATATATTTGACAAATTCTTCTCTAAAATTCTATATTCGTAATTAACTTGTATCAATTTTACTGTCAATATTTCTGTCACCGATCAGTTCATATAGTGCACTCACAGAATTGTTTTATTGACTCCTTTTATTTATTTTTTATTTGAATTGAAAAAAAGATAAAATTTTTTTATGAGAGTTACAATCTGTATTGAAATAAAGATTTTTTTCCTTATCTATATTGAATTATATAACCAGGAACAAAATTTCAAAAGAATAAAGAATCAGTAAATAAGCTTAATATATCTAAAATTCACCATGAATAGTAAGATTTCAATGACTGAAAAGCGAGAATACATTTTTTTGATGTTCAATTATCTTAGTTTTCTTTTATTCGAGACATATATCGATTCTTGAAAGAATAATTAATTAATTTACTATAATTAGTATCGACACACATGAACGAGTACTGATGATAACAATTTCTATATTCCTTTTATTGGTTGTATATGTTAAACAATTATATTTATCAGGTAGAAATAAATTTTATTACTAATGTGATGTAAATCTCACTAGTGATAATAGGTCGGGTGACTTAGAAAATGCATCAAAAATATAAATATTACACACTATGCGTCAAAGAAAAATAATTTATACGTTACCATCGATGACAAACACTTAGAAATGATAATTATATATAAATGAACGAAAACAATTTTCTTACATCTTCATTCTCATTTTCAGAAAACATTCTTCAATGGCTGATAAAAGAGATCGAAACAGAAATAAATAAATGAAATATGTACCTTTCCTTCGTATAAAGAAATTTAGAAAACTTTAATGTAACTTGAAGTATCTTCTCTCTCATGCATGATCAAAATGATAAGATACTGTAACTGTGATTTTGTGGTAATCGAGAAGTTATTCGAATTAATGTCAGCATAAATATTATTGTTCTAATTTTGTGATACCAAAATGAAGAATTAAATTATGCATGTATTAATATGACTATCACTACTCGAAGAAAAGTCATTACGCATCATAAAAAATTATCGAAAATAAAATGAAAAATATTTTTTAAAAATTGTTGCTTCAGGGATCCTCAAGATCTCTCTTTACCAGAGGTCCTCGCTTATTTTGATAATCATTGATTCCAACAAAATATGGATAAACAGAAAAATACTCAGAACTGAGAGCTTTGCGTAGATCTTCGATTCGATTAGTTTTTGTATCATATACTCTACTATAAGCCAAAGACTGCTTATTTTATAACAGAGTTAAATAAAATGACGGAAAATAAAATGGCGCCAAATCGTGCTAAAAGTACGAGTTGCAGTAAAAAGTTTTTAATACAGTAGTATTTTAAGGTCAATTTTTAGCACCATTTGATTTTCGGTTGCCAAATCGTGGGCTGAAATGGGGTCCAAATTATAATAATATTAAACTCTCGACTAGATTAACGATTTAGGTTGCATTACGTTATTTACGATGAGAATCGCAAAAATGTGAGAATATATAACCAAGATAATTGAAATCACAAAAAACGGGTTTATCAGAAATTTGAAAATTCAGCTTAAGATAAATCAATAAACTAAATATGTAAAAGTCAATTTGGTTAAAATTGTAAAGTTATTGTTGGTTGGTTATTTAGGGTAAGGTACTTAAAACGTAATTAAACGTTTTTTTTTTTTTTTTTTTTGCTTTCGTTCAAATTCGGAAAACGTTATTACCTGGTCTATAATATTGATACAGAATAAATTTAAATAAATTACCAAAGAAAAGTCATAATTCTATAAGATAACGGAATGAGAGAAATGCATAAAACGATATTTAGAGATCATTTCCGAATTTAATTTACCAAATATACCTTTTTCTCCATTTTCACGACAATAATAACTTTTCCATAATTGATGATAACACATATTTTATTGAAGCCAGTACTAAATATATTTACCTAACTACAGAGATATCTAACCTGTCATTTAGATTGGTTTAAACGAAATATATTTGGCAACGTATATTTAAATAAGTGGAATATAAACGTTTCATGATAATGAAATTCAGTTTATAAATGATTTTTGAAAGAGATGAATAAAAAAAAATCTTTATAACCTCAAACAGAAACAGCCGATGTCCCATATCAACATTGTTTTTTTTTATTCAAATACCTAGGAATATGTTAAAAAGGGCACTGATGTGTTTATTTGAAAATATACATGTTTAGGAAAATGAGTAAAAATTCTTTACAAAGGTGAGCTTTTTCGGTCATATGAAATACATCCGAAAGACCAGTAATTTCTATAATTTAAGTAACAATTGTAAATTTATAATAAATCCTCGCAAAAAAAAAAAAACTTTTGATAAAATGGCAAGAGAAAACGCAATGGTCAACATCTCCAACAGAACCACAGGAACATAAACTTGCATTTTTCAAATGGAAACGGTTTAAATAACAATCGAAGGACCACTTACAGAAGACAATAAACTTATGGAATAAATATTCTGATTTGGTCTTGAAATAGACTGAACCAAACGGTGTATTACAAGTTGACCATCAGAACTCCCAATCAGAAAGAAGCTTATCTTTTAAAATCTTAACTAACGATCAATAACTCTCGAGACCAACCCAAGATGGCGCTCGTAGTAAACAGAACTGTCGGTCTTTCTAGAGTATAACCTTTGCTTGAAACGTGTCAAAATTTAGTCGATCGGACCTAGGAAAAGTTTTTTAAGCGAAGTGAAAAGGTTTTCAAGTGGTGCAGCGATTGTTTCGATGGAACAAAACAGCAACGAGTCGATGATTCGAAAGTGTTTATCGCTATTTACTCGCAGTAAAAAGATTTCTTACGAAAAATTGGGAGGAAAAAGATTTGGAAAAGCAAGAACTTGATTGTATACACCTAAAAGGTGATTAACAAAAGTGTTATGTTGATGAATAAAAATTTAAAATGCTTACTACTGTTAGACTCGGGAGTTATTGATCGATGAGACCGAAGGACAGAGAATTCACTCCCTCATTATCAGTCACAGATAGTTTCGCAAATGAAATTGCAGTTTCATTGTAATAATCTTCGACGTGGGCCGAGGGTTATTGGCGACAGACCTCGTAATTTTGAACCTCCGTCAAGTGACGAAGTAGTCACCTGCGCTGGCACTTCCCTCTTCAAACGTCCACACCACGCCAGGGGAGACATTGAGCCTCGATAGATTTAATGTGCTTCAGTTCCGGCTACACGGCGGGTCTCAGCGGCATCAAGGCTCGAACCCACTGTTCAACAAAAACCGCCCTCAGCGAGTCCAATACCATGACCACTAAGCTAGCGCGGTCACAAGATGTCATACGAATCTAATAATTAGTTCCAGAAATATTAAAGAAACGCCGTTGGGAGTAGGGCTGTGTGCACTAGATTACTTTGAACAGACAATAGATTTACAAAACCTTTACAACTTTCTATTGGGCTAATTTTTTTTCTAAATTATTTTTACTTTAAAGCTTTTATTACTATGTTTTACTTTTAACACAATTGGGGCATTTGAGTTAATGTTAATTCAGATAGTCAAAATTTTTTATTAGTTCCAATATGTTGATCGTAATTTAGTTTTTATTAACGTCGCACTAGAAGCAACACGAGGGCTATTGGCGACGAATCTCGTAATTTTGAACTACGGTAAAGTGACGAGGACGAAACCCCCCTCTCCTAACTTCCACACCCACGGGAAGATTTTGGGCCCCGACAGATTTAACGTGCATCAGCCCGGTCTACACGGTGGGTCTTTAGTGGCCAAGGATCGAACCCGCGACTGAATGAAAACCTTCGGCCACAAATCCGAAACCATAACTACTAGGCTACCGCGGCCACATGTTGATTGTACATGAGATTTTTAAGATTTGTAATAATACCTGATAAATGGACAAATAATTAAAAATTATCAGCTAATATATCGGCCTTTAACACACGAATTCCGCAATCATATTTTTTCCAGAACATTTCTTGAACTTGCATGAAATTTTGGATTTCGAGTTTTTATGGCATGAATAATCTTAATTTCCCGAGATATTTGGCCTAAAAGGTGAAGTAAATAATAAAAAAAATAGTTACCATCTCTCAGACGAGGAAGTTAAAAATATATATTGTACTGTATTTTTACTTCTTTTTACTTTAATTCTGAATTATTTTTCCATCAATTTCAATATGAGAGAAACTAATTTTTTTATTATTTACTTTCCCCATAAAGATCTTTGAAATAAGACAAGGGATGAAATAATTCTGTATTATTAGCAAGGCGACTTAGAAATCCTACTTGAACTATTGCTTAAAGTGTTTTGACGGAGGTTAAAGTTTAATATGCTCGTTTCTAATAATTGTTTTTAATAGAGTAGTTACAGTTTATTGGAAATAATTTATATGGATATCACCAGAAAGTGCCTTGTCTCGTCTAAGTGAGAACGTAAGGGTTCATGAATAATATTTTCAGAGTACATTTAGGTATTGACTTTCCTTGTTTTGATGTGATTTGTTTTAATGACTGCTAAAGCGGGTTATGTCAAAGTATGGGCTGTTTGGAAGCCTTGTATATTTTGCAAATAATGCAATTATTTATTTATGTATAATTGGCGCGTAGAGACTAAATAAATGTAATAGAAAAGAGTCGCTCTCCCTCTATTCCTTGTTGGATTATTATTCATTATCAACACAGTTGAAGACTGAGGTATGTTGGTATCTAACGGAGTAGACTTAGTGTGATAATTTAAAAAAAATATATACGCCGAAGGGTCGAAACAAAATTATGACCATCTATGTAAGTAAAGCTTTATTTGTTTATCTCGTTAAGTCTATGGTAGTGAAAAACATATATTTATTGTATCAAATTTTTAACAGATAATTTTATAGACATTAAGGTTAAAATTTTGGTTTTCTTTGAAAAAATGAAATTGCAGAAAAATATAGAAAATTTGAAGAAATTGCATTTTACGTGATGACGAGTTAATGGTCATTTTACAAAGTTTGCTGTAAATGTAGAACTAAAATGTTAGGTATTCCAGTTTGTTTCCAATAAAAATTTATTTGTTAAAGCAGAAATGCTGCTTTCAGTTAAAATGAAGAATGATTAGCTAAGGCATTGAGTGTTCTATAATATTATAGCAATAATAACAGTTGTAAATTTTGCAGGGAAAGTAGAACGAAGGAATTTAGAGTAAAAAATTTAGTTATTAAGAATATGTCATTAATTGTATTATAATTAAATTACATATACATAAATAATTCATAAATTTACTATTCATTTTCATTCTCTCTGCAAACAAAAATTTACTTTAAATTTGTTATCTCCCGTGCTTAAGGCCCGCCTTTAGAGGGCGTTTTTTTGAAAGGGGTGAGTATGGAATATCATACAATCCCCTCAGGGCAAAGCAGATCGGACTAATCTCCGAACGGAGCTGACGAAAGCGAGTTGGTACTCGAGAAAGTTGTGAATCGCGGGGTGATTGAATGCTAACTGTAAACTGCACTGATCACCAAGATAACGCAACTGGAATTGTATTGAATGAATAAACGAAGTTGTTATTGTTATTAAAAAGTGTGTCTGATCTCATATGAATTTTGTAGGAAAGTAAATAGCTAAGTAGGCTACAGTAAGTTAATAATAAGTTGATAGCTAAGTTAGCTATAGTAAAGAATGATAGTTTGCAAGAAACAAAGTGACATGATTTTTGAGTTCTAAAGTAATAATTAGAAGTTGTATTGCGAAGAGTGAAAAAGAAAAGTAGTCTATGAAAAGGTGAAAAATAAGAACTTTAAGTAAATATTAGAGAAAGAGAAATAGTAAAAGTTAAGTAGTTTGTTTTGAGCATGCGTGTGAATCAAAGAATTTTCTAATAAATAAATTATATATATATATATATATATATATATATATATATATATATATATAT